>JARHVA010007251.1:117500-195000 GCA_037957365.1 Torreya grandis | reverse complement strand
GAATAACTTGAGTAGAATCAAAGGACTCGCATGAGATGGCAAAGCCTTTCGAAAGGTTTGAAAGTGTATAAATAGATCTCCAGTTCCATCAAAGTGAGGCAATGATGGTATATATAATTATTTAGGCAATGAATCTTTTATGAATGTCTTTGGAATTGGGTTACCATGTAGATCATTGGCATCCATCCAAGACTTATAAGCATTGTTTTCCAAGGTAAGGAGATGTACTTGGTGTTGTAATTCACCAATTGCATGCTTCAAAAATATAATCTCCTAGGGTGGTACATTACCATCTTGAAGTGGTTCATATAATCATTGAATTTGATTGTTAATTTTAACCATGGGAATGCTATATTTATCAATTAAATCATAAAGAGGGGGTGTGCTCACTTGAACCTTGGGAGTAATGGTAACTTGGACCTTACTAGAGGGATGTGGGCTACCATTCTCTTTAGGTGAAGAGTGAGAACTAGGTTCTACTATAGTAAGTGGTAGTTTGGGATATTCATTAGTATCTTTATATTTTAGTGTATCACATTCTAATTGAGTAGAAGATATGCTATTAGCATGAACATGTGCATTATTTGAAATAGAATCATGCATAGAAGTAGAAACAACATTTAGAAGTGCATTATGGTTGAGAGGAGTGACAAAAGAGTTAGAAACATGTGATGCATATTATTCTTCACTATGTGCATAATAATCATCATTGTTCCATAAATTGTCATCATTGGAATACTGTTCATAATCACTCTCATTTTCAAATTCATTTGCATGTTCACTATCATACTGATTATCACTTTTAGTATAACTAGGGAGAGGTGTAAGAGAAGAATTTAATTCTTTTCTAATATGCAATAAAGTATCATTTTAAATTAGAATATCATGTGTATCTATGTTATCCATGGATGGAGTGTATGCATGATTTTCATGTGGAATATGATAAATAAGAGAAGAAGAGTTTTCATTGAGACATTTTTTTGAAAAAGTAGAGTTAGGAACATGAGATGTATCATTTGAACTATGCATTGGAAATTTTATTCTATTGTGTTTATATTATTGTAATTTGAACATTGAAGTAACGAGAGAGAGAGAGAGAGAGAGAGAGAGAGAGGGAGAGAGAGAGAGAGAGAGAGAGAGAGAGAGAGAGAGAGAGAGAGAGAGAGAGAGAGAGAGAGAGAGAGAGAGAGAGAGAGAGAGAGAGAGAGAGAGAGAGAGAGAGAGAGATTAGGTTCACATGTAATAAAATTATCACCAATAAAAGGTTCACTTAGAAATGCATGACTAATTTTTTCACTTGGTGCATTGTGCATAGGACAATGAGGTGAAAAGTACCTTTCTTATTTATCAAAATTATTTTCTATAAAAGAGGGAATAAAATAGATAGGTTTGAGAGAAGATGCATGTATTTTTACTTCATTATCACTATCACATATATCATCATATTCCTCATTACAATAATATTAATTATCTTCATTGTAAATAAAATCATTTTCCACATTTTTATCTAATGTGCAAATTTGAAAATGTCTATTCATTGTCATAATTATGAGAAAAATTTAAAATTTGATCTATGGGATGAGAGGGAAGAAGTGACTTAGTGTCCATTTCATTTATTTCACCAAAGAGAATATTGAAAATTAATATTAAGAAAATAAATACAAAAATAACTATGAACATAAAGATTTTGAGACTACTTTTGACTATTCAAACAATTTGCAAAAATTCCAAAGTACTTTTCTAAAAATTGCAGGGGAGGAAAACTTGGGGTTTGAGGACCTAGTTTGGAAATGTAGGGTTTTGGGATAGGATTTTAAATTTTTTAAAAATTATGAAATAATTTTAAATTATAAAAATAATTTTGAATAGAATAAATACACAAAAATTTATAAAAAAATTAGAAATATGAAATTTATATTTTTGCACAAGAAAATTAATAATATTGGAATTTTGAAATTATTTTTGACAAAGTAAATAATTTGTAAAAATTACAAAATGTTTTTATAAAATTTTCAAGGAAGGCTTGGGGTTTGAGGACCTAGTTTGGAAATCTAGGGTTTTGAGCTAGGGTTTTAGAATTTTTGAAAATTATGCAATAATTTAAATTCTAAAAATAATTTTGAATAGAATAAATGCACAAATAAATTATATAAAAATAAAAAAATAAAAATTAAATTTTTTCATGAAAAATATGAAGTAAAAACCTTAAGGGTACCTAGGGTTTTATATTTGTTTGCAGTAAGTCAAGTTCATCAAATGTTTTATTATTTTTGGGAATTTAGTGCTTAGTTATTAAATAATAAAGGGTCTAGAAAAAGGGAAAAATCTAGTTTGATGTGGTAAAATATAGATTTTTATCAATTAAATTTCATGAGAAAGAGAAATACACTTATATTAAAATGGGCTAAAAGGGATGATTTAGGAGCTAAAAATTGAGATGTAGGACTGGGACACTGTCATGAATCTAGAATTGACCTTCATTGTCTAATTTAATAGGAGTAACAAAAGTGGATATTAATATAACTAGTTTTATAGCCTACCTCTATCATTATTGTCTTGAGGATCTAACTTTTTTGGGTTTTATTCACTAGGTTAGTGTGAGCCTATGTACCAAATTTTGGAGGCTAAAAGTTAATAGAGATCATTTTAGGTCTGATTTAATCTCCAAAACCCTTTATTCATCTACACACATGCAAATAACAAATGCATCAAATCAAAAGGGGAAAAACTAGGTTAAGGGAAGAATGATCACATGATCTAGAACCCCTGTTATCCTAATCCTTGCCTACATTAACCCTTAAGCTAGGGTCTCAGATAAAATGTAGTTCTCCCTTAGTTAACATGCATAATCAATGTGCATGATAGATGCAAGAATGAATTTCACCTAGGCCCTTATTTAATCAAGCATGCAAGTCTATGTGTGATGTAGAATGATGAGTTATACTATTGATTGATTTTTAATTATGTAATGTGCCAATGTAGTAAGTGCTAGCTATAAAATGCCTTGTGAAGTCCTTTATATAGGAGACTCTTTATTTCAAATTTGGTAGATTTATTTACATTTTTCCAACATTGGGAAACTTAAGGATGAAGCTAAGAAAGGGGTTAAAACCTATTGAACAAAGGAAACTAATCATTAGAGGTGAAAATGGGTTTGGATAAGAGTGTTGGAAATGGACACTAGTGGCCTTAGTGATGTTTTCCAACCCCAATGCTCCTATCTTAGAGTCATGGGACCTAGGGAATGGAAAGAAGATATAAATAGCTAAGGTGGAATGACTTTTTGAAAGGCTTTAGATGACCGGGAATAGTAAAAAAGGTGTCTAGAGCATGCAAAAAGGCTGAGATAACCAAAATAAAGAACATGGTCAAATGTGAACAAAGCTCATATTCTCTAGTCAAAGTCTCTTGTAAAAGGATTATGAAAAGACATGATATGTGTGGTTTCTTGACCAATTTAGGGTGTACACAATAAATAACTTATTTGCATCAATACCTCTAAATCCATCAAAGTTTAGGAAAAATAAGCCAAATTAAAAACATGCAAGCTTGGATATGGTGTCATATTTCAAAGGTTGCCAATAGAGACCAACAAGCTCAAATAAAATTAGCAATAATAAAAACCCAACAACTGTAACATAATTACAGTAGAAAAGAAACACCCATTTGGCCATTAAATAAATACCACATAAAAAATAAAACACCCAGCACACCATTTTAAGGCAACACTTATATCCATGAATAAAATAGAATAAACAATTAGGGTTTTAATATTTTATCCCCAAAGGAATTTTAATGATAAAATTGATTTCTTTTAAACCTTGTACACCAAGCAAAATTTTAACTCAAATCTAGGTATGAACAATCAATCCAACTCCATACATCCATACAAAGATAAAACTCCAACAAGAAAAAATGAAGAAGAAAAATAAACTTCTCCTTGATTACCCTTCACAAAAATGAAACTCTTATGTAATGAAATTACTTCAACAATAAAGTAGAATAGAAAAAATATATCCAAATATGACTGAAATATATTAGGATTTATGATAATAGATAAGCCACATCAAGGGGGAAAATCCACAAGCTTCAACAAGAGCAAAATTCACAATATGATCCTAAAAAACTACCCACTACCTCCTATATATAGTCTATCTAGGCCATGGTTACTCCATAGGCTAACCTAATAACCAAATGAATGCATAGAGAAATGTGATAAAGCATTAAAGAGGGATAAGTAAGCCACAAGTCAGTTATTCATATCCTCATACATGAGATAGGTTAGGGGCATGTCATGCCCTTCCCCTTCAAACCAACATTGTCCTCAACATTGAACAACTCTAGATGTTGTTGCAAAAAATCTTCACCTTCACAAGTTGCATCTTCATTGCTCAAGTTCTTCCATTTGATCAGATATTCCCTAATCTCTTTGGTTCTCAACCTCTTAGTACATGTTTGGAGGATATTCTCTAGTTCCAAAATGACTCGTCCTTCTTTATCTAGTTCTGGTAGTTCTGTTTGAGCTGAAATTGTCTATCAAATGACCTTCTTCAAATAAGAAACATGAAATAATGGGTGTATGTGAGATGAATGAGGTAACTCAAGCTTATAAGCCACACATCCAATTTTTTGCAGAACCTGATAAGGGACATAATAATTAGGAGCAAGTTTGTTGTCCTTTTTCTATTACTTCAAGGACATTTGCTTGTAAGGCTATAAACACACAAATACCCAGTCACCCACCTCAAAATTTTGCTCACTACGGTGTTGATCTACTTGTTTCTTCACCCTATTTTGTGCCAAGGCTAAATTATCTCTAAAACTACCCAAAACCTCTTGTTGATGCTGAATGTGCTCCTCCACATCTTGAACCTTGTTTTGCACCTTTAATGAAGAAGTTATGGAAGGTGGATGGTAACCATATAGTGCTATAAATGGAGACATTTTAGAAGATGTATGGAAAGATGTGTTATACCACCATTCTATAAGTGGTATCCATTTAACCCAATATTCTTGTTTATCTAATACAAAACAATGGAGATACCCCTCTAAACATTTGTTAACCACTTCTATTTGTCCATCAGATTGGGGGTGGTAAGATGAGCTATGAGCTAGCTGAGTACCCAAATAGGAAAATAGTTCAGTCCAGAAATTACTAGTGAAAATAAGATCATGATCACTTACAATTATTTTTGGGGTTTCATGTAATTTTAGAACTGATTCTAGAAAAATAGCTTCTATTGTACTTGCTGAAAATGGGTGTGAGAGAGCACAAAAATGGGCATATTTTTTAAGCCTATCCACAATGACCAAGAAAACATTCTTACCTTCAAAAAAAGGCAACCCTGTGATGAAATCCATGGAAACCTCCTCCCACCTTTGACTACGAATTGTTAATGGTTGTAACAGACCTGGGGTCTTAACTATCTCACCTTTATTTTGTTGGCATATCAAGCATTTTTCCAAAAAAAGTTATACATCTCCCTTGAGTCCTTCCCAAAATAATTCTTTCTTAATTTTGTGATATGTTTTCAAGAACCCTGAGTGTCCCCCAATTGGAGATGCATGTAACTACGCAAGAATCTTATACTTAAGCTCTAAATTTTTTCACAAGTATAACCTACCCTTATACCATAGGACATTACCTTTCCATTAAAATTTGTCAGAGGCTAAAGTACCTTGCTAGATATTTTGAATCAGACCCTGTGTATGCTTGTCTTGCTCCCATTCTAACCTGGTTTCATCCACCTAATCTACTTGAAATATGGACATTGCATAAAGTAATGCTTCTGTGGATGTATCTCATTTGGATAGTGCATCTACTACTACATTATCTTTACCCTTCTTATAGATGATTTCAAAATCATAACACAACATTTTAGTTACCCACTTTTGTTGTTCCTCAGATGATAATCTTTGCTCCAAAAAGTATTTGAGACTATCATGATCTATTTTCACCTTAAATTGTCTACTCATCAGATAGGGCCTCCATTATTTAACTGCATGAATAATAGCCATCATTTCTTTCTCATAGATAGGCTTTTATAGATTCTTACTTCTGAATTGATGATTCTCAAATGCAATGGGTCTTCCTTCTTGCATTAGTACTGCTCCCAACCCAGATTTAGAAGCATCACATTCAATAGTGAATGTTTTTGAGAAGTCTAGAGTAGCCAAAACTAGAGTGGTACACATAGATACTTTTAATTTCTCAAATTCTTTGGTGGTAGCATCATTCCAATGGAAGGCATCCTTCTTTAGCAATGCAGTGAGTGGAGCCACTATGATACCATAACCTTTCACAAATCTTTGTTAGTAACCTGTTAGTCATAGGAACCCTCTAAGGTTTTTGAGAGTTTTTGGCATGGGCCATTCCATCATAGCTTTGATCTTTTGGGGATCAAATTTGACACTTTCATGAGAAACAATGTGACCTAGGTACTCTACCTCTTGTACTCCAAAAGCACATTTGGATGGCTTCGCATAAATTTGATGCTTCACCAAAACTATCAGCACCTATTTCAAATGTTGTAGATGTGCTTCCCATGTTTGATTATAAATCAATATGTCATCAAATAAAACCAACACAAACTTCCTTAAAAAAAGCCAAAAAATAGTGTTCATCAAGCTCTAAAAAGTAGATGGTGCATTTTTAAGACCAAAGGGAATTAACAAAAACTCATAATGGCCCTCATGTGTTTTACAAGTGGTTTTATGAACATCTTCATCCTTGATTCTAATTTTATGGTACTCTAATCGAAGATCCAATTTTGTGAAATAATTAGCACCATGTAACTCATTAAGTAAATCATCAATTACTGGAATAGGAAACTTATCTTTGATGGTGTACTTGTTGAGTTCCCTATAATCTGGGCACATCTTCCATGTGTCATCCTCCTTTCACACCATGACCACTGGTGATGAATATGCACTTTGGCTATGCTTGATGATCCCTTCTTCCAACATCTCATGGACCATCTTTTTTATTTCACTATTTTGTGCATATGGATATCTATATGGTTTGATATTTGGTGGTTGACTCCCTGGAAGTAGTTGAATGGCATGATCATTTTCTTTTTTTGGTGGTAGTCCTTTTGGCATGGTCCCAAAAATAGATGGGTAGTCATCAAGAATCATCTGTAGATCAGGATGTGTAGATGCTTGTGTGGGTTTAACTTTTATGGAACATAATCATGCAATAATTCCCTTTGACCCCTTTTTTAGTATCTTGGTCATATGATGTGAACTAACCAATTGTGGAGATTTTGCCTATAATCCACGTCGTTCAATTTTCCTACCTTCAGAATGAAAGTGAATGAATAGCTCCTGGAAGTTCATCTCAATGGTACCCAAGGTTGTGAGCCATTGGACTACCAAAATAATGTCTGTGTTACCCATGAGAATAGAAAACATAGGAGAATCAAGATTGTACTCACCCATAGTAAGCTTAATATGATGGCATTTGCCTGAATAATTAATTGTACCACCATTTGTAATCATGACTTGAAATTTTGTAGCTGGGTAGATGAAATAGTTCAATCGAGAGGCCAACTTATGGTTGATGAAGTTATGTGTACTCCCTGAATCAATCAATATGGTCACCTTCTATTTCTTGAAGAAACCCACCACCTTAAGAGTTTGTGGAGTGTTAATACCTAAAAGTGCATGACAAGAGATTATAGGTTGAGAATTTTTAGGCACCTCCTCTATCTCTTCCTCATCATCATTAGAGGCATCATCTTCTTCTTCATCTTCATTGGATCCCTTAATGTAGAATAACTTCTTCTCAGTACATCTATGTCCTTTGCTCCACTTGCTATCACAGTTGAAACATAATCCTTTTACACACTTCTCTTCAATTTGTTGTGGGGTCAATATGGTAGGTGGAGGAAATGTTGGTGTTGATATGCTACGATATTTAAAGTGAGTGAATGATTACTTCTTATTGGCTATGAATTTTTCCTTAACTCTGCATGCTATGATAATAAAATAAAAAAATTAAGTGGATTAAACATGTGTACCTCATGTTGAATGTGGTGCTTGAGTCCACCCAAAAATAGGTCATTCAAGTTCTCCTCAAAAATTGTCTCCAAACATAAGGATAGGTTTTAAAAATGATGAATATAATCCTTGATGGAGCCAGTTTGTCACAATTGTTCTAGTTAGCTGAAGTAATTCTCTATCACACTATTGCCATAGTGTAATTGTAACTCCTCTATAAAAACTGACCAAGTGACATTGAGAGTCATTTTTTTCTTTTTAGCACAGAACCATCAATACCAAATGAATTAATCAAGTTCAAGATACAAGGATCCCATGGTAACCTTGTGTCCACCTGGGATCTAATGTAGATCAAAAAAATTCTCCATTTGGTTGATCCAATTGAGTGGATCTTTTCCATCAAATTTGTGCATATCCACCTTTGGTAACAGGTTCCTCTATGGTAATGGAGTTAGATTTGAAGTAGACTGGTTAGGAGAAACACCCTAGTGGGGTTGTGAAATATCATTATCTAGATGATTTGATTGATCAATTTTCAAATTTGTCATTATATCTTCCAAACTATTTTATATGGATTGGATATTAGATTGTATGCCTTGCACCTCACTCTGAATGCCTTGCACACTATAGTCAAGCTGGCTCACTTTGTGATCTATGTCAAAAAACCCTGGTATAAAGGGTCTAGTACATCCCCCTTTTGACTCCATATCTTCCTTGTTATGAGTTTGACCTAGAGTTTCAGCACCCTTTCCTTGGCCCCGAGTTTGTGGACCTGCCATAAAAGGGCTTTACGATGTCGACCCTTATTGGCACTTTTGACCCAACTTTGACCAAGTAATTTTGGAATTATGTCAACCTCAAATAAAAATATACAAATAAAATACCGTATCCAAATTTTTCTAAGATTTCCAAAAATGTAAATAACTCATAAAAATTATTTGAATTGCATACTATAGAGCAATTTTATGAAAAACACTAAAATGGCAATAACTTTTATAAAATAGATCCAAATGAGCTGAAATTTTAATGAAATCTTAATTTAATTATTTATCACCTCCAGTAAAAAATTGTAGATAAATTCACAACATTATTTTATATATAGCCAAATTTGAAAAATTTGGGTTTCACCCACAAGATTGCCCAAATCATAGCTCTAATACCACTTGTAATGAAATTACATCAACAATAAAGTAGAATAGTAAAAATAGATCCAAATATGACTGAATTATATCAGGATATATGATAATAGACAAGCCACTTTGAGGGGGCAACCTCCACAAGCTTTAATAAGAGCAAAATTCACAATATGATCCTAAACAACTACCCACTACCTCCTATATATAGTCTATCTAGGCCATGGTTACTCCATAGGCCGACCTACTAACCAAATGAATGCATATAAAAATGTGATAAAAAATTAAAGAGGATAATTAAGCCACAAGTTATCTATTCATATCCTCATACATGAGATAGGTTAGGGGTGTAGCATGCCCTTCCCCTTCAAACCAACGTTGTCCTCAAAGTTGAACAACTCTGGATGTTGTTGCAGAAAATCTTCACCTTCCCAAGTTGCATCTTCACTGCTTAGGTTCTTCCATTTGATCATATATTCCCTAATTTCTCTGGTTCTCAACCTCTTAGTACAGGTTTGGAGGATCTTCTCTGGTTCCAAAATGACTCGTCTTTCTTCATCTAGATCTGGGAGTTCTATCTGGGCTGAAACTATCTATCCAATGACCTTCTTCAAATAGGAAACATGAAATACTAGGTGTATGTGAAATGAATGACGTAACTCGAGCTTATAAGCCACATGTCCAATTTTTTGTAGAACCTAATAAGGGGCATAATACTTAGGAGCAAGTTTGTTGTCTTTTTTCTATTACTTCAAGGACTTCTACTTATAAGGTTGCAAACGCACAAATACCCAGTCACCCACCTCAAAATATTTCTCACTACAGTGTTGATATGCTTGTTTCTTCATCCTATTTTATGCCAAGTTCAAATTCTCTCTAAAACTAGCCAAAACCTCTTATTGATGTTGAATGTGCTCCTCCACATCTCGAACCTTAGTTTTCACCTTTAATGAAGAAGTGATGGAAGGTGGATGGTAACCACATAGTGCTATAAATGGAGACATTTTAGAAGAGGTATGGAAAGATGTGTTATACCACCATTTTACAAGTGGTATCCATTTAACCCAATGTTCCTGTTTATCTGATATAAAACAATGGAGATACCTCTCTAAACATGTGTTAACCACTTCTATTTGTCCATTAGATTCAAGGTGGTAAGATGATCTATGAGCTAGTTGAGTACTCAGATAGGAAAATAGTTCAGTCCAAAAATTACTAGTGAAAATAGGATCATGATCACTTACAATTAGTTTTGGGGTTCCATGTAATTTTAGAACTGCTTCCAAAAAAATAGTTGCTACTGTACTTGCTGAAAATGGGTGTGAGAGAGCACAAAAATGGGCATATTTTTTAAGCCTATCCACAATTACCAAGATAAAATTCTTACCTTTATAATAAGGAAACCCTATGATGAAATCCATGGAAACCTCCTTCCACCTTTGACTAGGAATTACTAATGGTTGTAACAGACCTGGGGTCTTAACTGTCTCACCTTTATTATATTGGCATATCAAGCATTCTACCAAAAAAAATTATACATCTCCCTTGAGTCCTTAAAATAATTATTTATTAATTATGTGATATGTTTTCAAGAACCCTGAGTATCCCCCAATTGGAGATGCATGCAACTCTGCAAGAATCTTATGCTTAAGATCTAAATTTTTGCACAAGTATAACCTACCCTTATACCATAGGACATTACCTTTTCATTCAAATTTGTCAGAGGCTAAACTACCTTGCTGGATATTTTGAATCAACCCCTTTGTATCCTTGTCTTGTTCCCATTCTAACCTGGCTTCATCCACCCAATCTACTTGCAATATGGACATTGCATAAAGTGATGCTTCTGTGGATGTATCTCATTTGGATAGTGCATCTGCTACTACATTATCTTTACCCTTCTTATAGATGATTTCAGAATCATAACCCAACATTTTGGTTACCCACTTTTGTTGTTCCTTAGATGATAATCTTTTCTCCAAAAAGTATTTGAGACTATCATGATCTGTTTTCACCTTAAAGTGTCTACCCATCAGATAGGGCCTCCATTGTTTAACTACATGAAGAATAGACATCATTTATTTCTCATAGATAGGTTTTTGTAGATTCTTACCTTTGAATTGATGATTCTCAAATGCAATGGGTCTTCCTTCCTATATTAGTACTGCTCCCAACCCAGATTTAGAAGCATCACATTCAATAGTGAATGTTTTTGAAAAGTCTAGAGTAGCCAAAATTTGAGTGGTGCACATAGCTACTTTTAATTTCTCAAATTTTTTGGTGGCATCATCATTCCAGTGGAAGGCATCCTTCTTTAGAAATGTAGTGAGTCGAGTTTTTATGCTACCATAACCTTTCACAAATCTTCATTAGTAACCTGTTAGTCATAGGAACCCTTTAAGTTTTTTGAGAGTTTTTGGCATGGGCCATTCCATCATAGTTTTAATCTTCTGGGGATCAACTTTGACACCTTCATGGGAAACAATGTGACCTAGGTACTCTATGTCTTGTACTCCAAAAGCACATTTGGATGGCTTTGCATAAAGTTGATGCTTCACCAAAACTATCAACACCTATTTCACATGTTGTAGATGTGCTTCCCATGTTTGATTATAAATCAATATGTCATCAAATAAAACCAACACAAACTTCCTTAAAAAAGCCAAAAAATAGTGTTCATCAAGCTCTAAAAATTAGATGGTGCATTTGTAAGACCAAAGGGCATTACCAAAAACTCATAATGGCCCTCATGTGTTTTAAAAGTGGTTTTATGAACATCTTCATCCTTCATTCTAATTTGATGGTACTCCAATCGAAGATCCAATTTTTTGAAATAATTAGCACCATGTAACTCATTAAGTAAATCATCAATTACTAGAATAGGAAACTTATCTTTGATGGTGTACTTGTTGAGTTACCTATAATCTGGGCACATCCTCCATGTGTCATCTTTCTTTCACACCATGACTACTGGTGATGAATATGCACTTTGGCTATGCTTGATGATCCCTATCTCCAACATCTCATGGACCATATTTTTGATTTCACTCTTTTGTGCATATGGATATCTATATGGTCTGATATTTGGTGGTTGACTCCCTAGAAGTAGTTGAATGGCATGATCATGTTCTCTTTTTGGTGGTAGTTCTTTTGGCATGGTCCCAAAAATAGATGGGTGTTCATCAAAAATTATCTATAGATCAGGATGTGTAGATGCTTGTGTGGGTTTAACTTCTATGGAACATAATCGTGCAATAATTCCCTCTTACCCCTTTTTTAGTATCTTTGTCATCTGATGTGAACTAACCAATTGTGGAGATTTTGCCTGTAATCCACATAGTTCAATTTTCTTACCTTCAGAATGAAAGTGAATGAATAGTTCCTAGAAGTTCATGTCAATTGTACCCAACATTGTGAGCCATTGGACTCCCAAAATAATCTCTATGTTACCCATGGGAATAGAAAACATATGAGAATCGATATTGTACTCACCCATAGCAAGCTTAATATGATGGCATTTGCCTGAATAATTAATTATACCACCATCTGCAATCATGACTTGAAATTTTGGTGCTAGGTAGATGAAATAGTTCAATCGAGAGGCCATCTTATGGTTGATGAAGTTATGTGTACTCCCTGAATCAATCAATATGGTCACCTTCTATTTCTTGGAGAAACCCACCACCTTAAGAGTTTGTGGAGTGTTAATACCTACAAGTGCATGACAAGAGATTATAGGTTGAGAATTTTTAGGTACCTCCTTTATCTCTTCCTCATCATCATTAGAGGCATCATCTTCTTCTTCATCTTCATTGGATCCCTCAATGTATATCAACTTTTTCTCAGCACATCTATGTCCTTTGCTCCACTTGTTGTCACAACTGAAACATAATCCTTTTCCATGCTTCTCTTCAATTTGTTGTGGGATCAATCTGATAGGTGGAGTAAATGTTGGTGTTGATATGCTACGATCTTTGAAGTGAGTGAATGACTGCTTCTTGTTGGCTATGAATTTTTCCTTAGCTCTACGTGCCATGATAATAGAATAAAAAAATTTAAGTGGATTAAACATGTGTACCTCATGTTGAATGTGGTCCTTGAGTCCACCCAAAAATAGTTCATTCAATTTCTCCTAAGAAATTATCTCCACACGTAAGGATAGGTTCTAGAAATGATGAATATAATCCTTAATGGAGCCAGTTTGTCACAATTTTTCTAGTTAACTAAAGTAATTCTCTATCACACTATTGCCATAGTGTAATTGTAACTCCTCTATAAAAACTAACCAAGTGACATTGAGAGTCATCTTTTTCTTTTGAGCACATAACCACTGATACTAAATGAATTGATCAGGTTCAAGATACAAGGATGCCATGGTAACCTTCTATCCACCTAGGATCTAATGTAGATAAAAAAATTCTCCATTTGGTTGATCTAATTGAGTGGATCTTTTCCATCAAATTTGTGCATATCCACCTTTGGTAATAGGTTCCTCTATGGCAATGGAGTTAGATTTGAAGTAGACTGGTTAGGAGAACCACCCTAGTGGGGTTGTGAAATAACAATAGCTAGATGATTTGATTGATCAATTTTCAAAGCTGTCATGATATCTTCCAAACTAGCTTGTATGGATTGTATATTAGATTGTATGCCTTGCACCTCACTCTGAATGCCTTGCACACTATAGTCAAGCTAGCTCACTTTGTGATCTATGTCAAAAAACCTTGGTACAAATGGTCTAGTACATCCCCATTTTGACTCCATATCTTTCCTTGTTATGAGTTTTACCTAGAGTTGTAGCACCCTTTCCTTGGCCCCGAGTTTGTGGACCTACCATAAAAGGGCTTTATGATGTTGACCCTTATTGGCACTTTTGACCCAACTTTGACCAAGTAATTTTGGAATTATTTCAGCCTCGAATAAAAATATACAAAGAAAATAATGTATCCAAATTTTTCTAAGCTTTCCAAAAATGTAAATAACTCATAAAAATTATTTGAACTGCATACTATAGAGTAATTTTATGAAAAACCCTAAAATGGAAATAAATTTTGTAAAATAGATCCAAATGAGCTGAAATATTAATTTAATTATTTCTCAACTCTAGTAAAAAAATTGTAGATAAATTCGTAACATTATTTTATATATAGCCAAATTTGAAAAATTTGGGTTTCGCCCACAAGATTGCCCAAATCGTAGCTCTGATACCACTTGTAATGAAATTACTTCAATAATAAAGTAGAATAGCAGAAATAGATCCAAATATGACTGAAATATATCATGATATATGATAATAGACAAGCCACTTCGAGGGGGCAACCTCCACAAGCTTCAATAAGAGCAAAATTCACTATATGATCCTAAACAACTACCCACTACCTCTTATATATAGTCTATATAGGCCATGGTTACTCCATAGGCCGACCTACTAACCAAATAAATGCATAGATAAATGTGATAAATTGTTAAATAGGGATAAATAAGCCATAAGTTAGCTATTTGTATCCTCATACATGAGATAGGTTAGGGGCATAACATCTTACCCAAGTTCGTTCATTTCTTCCATGGTTTTCTCTTTTTATCTCCCTTCTACCTAGGCATGAATTTTTCCAAAGCATTAAAGTCTTCTAGAATGAAATTCTATCTTACATTACCCTTTATGGCTACCATTCTCCCTTTGGGGTTTCTCCATAATCCAACACAACAAAAATGACATTGTTTCCCAAGCAAAATAATTGATTACTCTTTTTGGGTGAATAGTCAACCCTTAATGACATCATTTGCCTTAAAGATTAAACTTTTAATTTTTGGTTTCCTTATTTTCTAATTATATATATATATATATATATATATATATATATATACTTTATTTTTTTATTTGTATTTTAATTATAATGCATGGCCAAAGTCCACAACTCCTTTATGGTCATCATGGCCTAACAAGAATTTATTTAATAAATAACATTAAGCATGGGTTACTTCTTACCCATAGATTTATTAAATTAAGACCATTATGGAGTCCCACTCCATTATAATTCATGGCATTAACCTTCCCAAGGCCTCTTGGTGATAAAACCAAGACAAAAATACTTAGATTAAATAATTTTAATCATAATATGATCCACAGTGGGCAATGAGTTAACATGGCCTATGTGATAATTAAAGTATTTGAGCCCCTTAGTCGCCAAAATAAATAAAATTATAGCTAAGACAAAAATACAAATTATCACTAAGCCAACACACAAAAATCACCAATCAAAGAAAATAATTAAAAAAAACTAAATGCAGACATAACCATAATCAAGGGAAATAAAAAGGTGGAAATATCAATCAAGATTAAAAAAATAAAATTAGATAAAAAGAGAGACATCATGTATGTTACAACTAGTCAAGGACTAGATGGCTCATTACCATTATATTTCTTTTCTAGTATTAGTGTTACCCAGCTACTCATTACTGCCACCATTATTAACCTAACTACCAAAATCTACCACAAACCTATCTCATGTACCTATGAGCCCTGTAGCCACCAAAACATGGCATTAATAGTATCTGATCTACATGAAAACTATATGTACATATAACTCTAAACTATATAATCATCATAATATAAGACTATATTGATGGCATCATTAATATGCAAGATCAAAGTATGTTGTTTTAGGATAAAAGTATGTTGTAAGATCAAAGTGTGTTACTATAGAATCAAAGTATGTAAGCATCAGATGATCAATACTCAAAAATATGCTAATACATCAAACAATATCTATCAAAAAAAGGAGTCAAATAGCAGGTTATGACATTGTCATGGCACTACCAACTATGAATATGTAGATGAAGTTACTACACTAGTGGTTATGGTGATGAGTGTTGTATCTTTTACTAATATGGTTGATGAGTCTTCAATCAATGTTTTGGAAACCTCTTCCCTGTCTGTGGGTCGAGTGGACACATTTGTATCAATGATTTTCTCTATCTCTACCTCTTTTTTTGGGTTAGGGTTATGTGGAAATGGGAGAAATTTAGTGCAATGGAAATGGATGTGCCTATCGAGGGTGTGGGAGATGGAAGTGACACTAGTGTAGGGGTAGGCATAGGGAGTTGAAAAATGGGAGCCTATGGGAGTGTGGAATCCAAATCCATGAATCAATCAATCAAATTTTTGGGGACACTCGGGTTTAATGAAATGAGAAAGGTGATAATATATGAAAATGAAGCAATAGTTACCTCGTGGTTGGGATGGCTAATGAGATTATAGTCAAGATGATATAATTTATGGTTATTTATTGATATGTGGTTTTAGTGATTAATGAGGTGGTGGTGATGATTAGGGATGAGATAGAATGAATTATATAAGAGGGTAGTGAAATTGTGGAAGAGGGAAGAATTATGAAAGAGGGGAATGGAAGTGAAGTTTGAGTGTCTAATTGAGATAATTAAATTATTGGAAATGGAATTACTAGCACAGGTGAGCTGGTGGAAATAGAGGGGGTAATTTCATGAGGTGATGGTAGAGTGGAGATAGGAAGAGGATTTTTTGTAGTTGATATAATAATAGAGATAGGATGAAAAACTATGATAGAGATAGGAGGATGAACTATTTGTATTTTAGGGGTAGTTGTGTCTTAAATTAAAATTACTATGGGTTGATTCACTTCTACTCCTTGGCTATTAGATTGTCTTGTCTTAGCCTTTTACTTTTGTTTTCTCTTATGAGATACCACTAGCCTATCGACATGTATTATTTGCTTTCCACTATTGGAAGATTTTATTATTGGTGGCACTCCCTACTCTTTGATCTCTTTCAATTTATTACTGATGCTCAAAGTTTCCTTTGTCACCTTGACCCCTTTACTCATAAGCCAATTGATTTTCCTATTTATTACATTTTTAGTCATGTCCATTAATGAGAAGGACTCAAGGATGGACCACCTAACTGATGGAAGGGGTTGATAAAATATCTTATTATCATAATATACCTTTTCTACTATAGATTCATCATCTACCAAATCCTCAAGGACTGGTGCCATGTTAAAAGCCTTTATTTGATCTAGGTTCATCTTGGAATAATCTTTTAATCTCACTTCTTAATCTTTTAGGTCTTCCTAGTAGTCTTTGTAGTAGAGAACATGGGAATATGTTGTGATCCCCAATGTACTAGTAATGTTATCATTTACATCATAAAATGGCCTTGCCTCTAGAGCCTTCAAGGTCATCTAAGTTATTTTAGTGTCTACACACTTCGATTTTGATAAGGAATGGAATGTCTACCTCCCTATAGTAATGAAGAAATGGATTCCTACCTTGTGTTTTATTGATAATAACTTGTGAGTCTCTACAATATACCTCATAAGTTCCATTAAAGTACATTTGTCACTTGCATACCTTGAGAAGGTGTATGGACAACCATTGAATCCTCCTACTATGATGTATGAGTATGTGAGGAATTGAATGAAGTAGTATCCCCATTTTATGATCTAAAAAATAGTATCATCATAGAATCTCTTATTTTCTCTCTTTGTCAAACATGATTATGATGTAGTATATAAATTCATCATTTACCTTTCTAAAATGTTGCCTATTTACTTCAAGGGTGAGGTTGGGGTAATAATTAAAGACCTTGTTAACCTGGTCAGCTACTATATTAAATCTAGGGATGGCCCTTACCTTTGATAATATGTAGATTAGATATGAATTCATATAGAACTTCCCTATATTCAGTACTTCCATCAATTATTTATAGATGAAGTCACTTATCAGCTGGGCCTAGTGGATGTACTACTTATTTTGATGGATTACCCATATGTATTAGTACATCTAATCCTAAAAGTTCTTGGCATCAAGGTTCCCAATGATTCTATATGAGAGTATGATTAAATCACCCACTTCATCCTTAAAATCTATCCTGGCCAATGTCTTGGGTAGTCTTGTAGAGGTAGGCTGAGGGACTTTTATCCATTGTTTATTGATGACCCTTAGACATCTAGTGTTATTGTTTTGATAAAACTTATTTGATGATTAAAGAGTTATATTAAGATAACTCTCATATTATGGGATCAAGAACACTAAGTATATGAACTCAAGGTCTAGGTTCAAAATTATTTCTCCCTTATAATTTAATACTTCTCTCTTTTTTGTATCATAGTGCTTCACTAATGTGAGCACCAACTCAAGGCTCTCTACTAATAAGGGGAAATTTTTTGTACCCAAAATTTCTCTAGAGTAATTAGGCCCCTATCCCTATCACTAAAATTCCCACATCCAAACTGAATGAGTGTCAATGTTCAGTCACTTACCCTAGTCCTTTATAAGATCAAAATATATGTTTGTAACTAATCATCTCCTTTGTCTCGATTTTACCAGTGGGAGGTTTCTTTCACTCCTAGACAAACTCTTGAGGGGCATTTCCTAAAGATAGAAGATATTCTCAATAGCTCTATAGGAAGTGACCTTATTTCACCTTTAATGGTTTTACTAAATAAGTTATGAGATTATATTTAGGCATCAAGAGAATTTTTCACTCCTTCCCATATCAAAAGAATGGTGCAAAGGTAAAAAAGTAGCCAATAATATGAACTCACATATTATGACACATGGTGGATTCTTAGGGAGTTCAAGTTTTGGGTTCCTTTTTAAATAATATCCCACTTAGTGTTTATGGTCAAGGTGCAAAACGTTCTTAGGGGCTGATTGTCTGAGTAATTAAGTTTAAAATGATGCCACATGTCATATTTTCAATATTTTAGAGCGTCAGTCCTCATTTGAATATTTCCCCACTTACCCTTCAGTGGGCAAGGTTCAAAAGGTCTCCAAGGTGTGAGTGCCTAAACATGCAAGCTGAGATTTAAAACATGTGGTAGGCTTTTAGGGATTTTAAGTGTCAAGTCCTTTCTAAATATTGCCTCACTTGAAAATAGGGCAAGTTTCAAAATGTCCCTAAAGGCCTGGATGCCTGAGATAATGACATGTAGCATCTATACACTCTGATGAAGGCTTGAAATATCTTGCACCATTGCACCAAAAGGGATGGTAAATGGAAAGGGTGCAATAAAGTCCTCGAGGACCTGAGAAAGCACTAAAAGGTAAATCTTACTTGAATAGTTCCACATATTAAAAAGGAGAAATGTTAGCATACTTCCCTCCATTTTTCAAAATCTTCTCAAATAATTAATGTGGTAGTTGGTGATTAGCTATTTTATTTTAAGGCATTAATGCTAACCCTAATCTCAAAATATGAGGGATTATAACTAAAATTTTCATTTCATTTCAAATTAAACCTTTGTATTTAGAGCTAATATTTGTGCTTTCAATCAATTTATGTGCCAAAATGATGTGTAGCATGAAAATAGTGATCATAGTGAATTCCTCAAGGATTTTATAATTCCATTTGTGTGCATCTCTCATAATTATCAGTAAGTGTTCCTCAAATCTTTGGTGTTGTGTTCTTAAATGGATTTTGAGGATATTTTAAGGGTTGTTAGTGTGAATAACTCATTTTATAATATTTCACTTAGTGAGTTAAGGAAAATTGGCCACATATTCGACATCAGTAAAAAGCAATATTTCTTGATGGAATTAGTGACACAAATGTTCAAGGTTTGGATTTTGTGGAATTATTAAATGTTTTACAATAACCTAACCCTTTCCCAGTTATCTCCAACCTTATAATGAGATGCATGGTTCATATGTTAGCATTCCCTTCAGTTGCCTCATACCCTGAGCTAGTTATTACTTGTGCCCAACTTTATCACCCAAACACTAGGATTGTCTTGGATGGAATTCAATTGGTTGTATGTTCATTCACCCCAAGGCCCTTAACACTATGCTCAAAATTACTCCCTAACCTAAGAGTATCACACTTAACTTTGGAGGAATGCAAGCACTACACAAAAGAAAAGGACAATGTGGTATGGGACATTATGAACTCTTGTTGGTTGGCTAAGAAGAGGTAGAAAGTCTCCCAAATGTCAAAAAATCTGAAGCTAACAGAGTTTAGTGAATTACCTCAATACATGATTGCCATGGTAGTTCAAATCTATGGTGTTCTTAATGCACAAAATTTTGAACCATGGATGTTTTTTTATCCATATTTGTGTGTTGGAAAGAGAGAATAAATTAGATTGGACAATTATCCTGAGTGACAATTTGTATAATCAAATAATGCAAATTAATAGTGAATTTTTTTTAAAGAAGTATTTAGAGGTACCTTATACATGTATTCCTATTTGATGTATAGCTTGGTACACATTAGGACTTTCCCAGGGCTCACAAGGAACCCTTTTGAGATGAAGATATATGAAGTATACCCAAAAATGACTTTGGAGGGATTCAAAAATAGCTTCTGTAGAGTGTATAACTACTTATTCAATGCTATGATGAGAATTTTATTCCCTTTAATAAGTCTCAATAGAATATCCAAGGCATCTTGAGAGGTAATTGATATGTTATATGCCTCATACATTTAGTTCAGAACATTCACATACATCAGGGTGAGTGGTTACTCAGGGTCCCCTCATAAGTTGCCAAGGTATGTAGATGATAAAGTTGTAGTAATGGAATTGAGTAGGAAAATGGTGCATTTACATGAGATTATTTACACCAAAAATATCAATAACCCTTTCAATTTTCCAATATAGATAAGATACTACACATGTTTTTCTCTATCTAAAGAAAAAGGATTAGAATAGGAAATGGGCTACTAATGGATTGACAAAATGCTACCTAGACCCAACTATGATATAAGATGGTTGATAAATACTATAATAGGTTTAATCTTACACCAAGAACACTATGAAGACATCTAGTCTGATTGTACAACTAAAGAAGATGTTAAGAAATTAGATTACATGAGGCTAATAGTGTAGGAAGTTATCACTTACAACATTTCTCTCATCCCCAAAGACATGGTGGATGATAAGATGACACTGCCAACAACATATATAGAGGACAATGTTGAAATGTAGCCTATAGCATAGGTCAAATTCACCACCAAGGATAATGACTCCATGGAATGGAGTTATTTTAATATTATGAGGAGAATATTCAAATGGTTAAAGGATCATGAGGTTGATCTCAATGCACATCACACCCTACCCTCCAATAATTTTGACAAGTTATGGAACTAAAGGCATTCCTACTAACATACACAGGTGATCCTTCAGCTCCACCAGTAGCAGTAATAGGCAAGGGGAAATTAAAGGTAGGTGATATTTATTTCTCTAAAAATATTGATGTAGAATCAATAATAGTGTCTCTATCTAAAGTGGGATTGTCATTCTCAAAAATGACAAGTTTGGCAAAGAATTAGGACAAGATTTTTATAGGAGAAGTGCAACAAACTAGTGCCACTCCCATATCCATCATGCTTGAGGAAGTTCTCACAATGCCAATAATTCTATCTATTGACCCACTTTCTCCAACTGCACAATAATGAGAATTCGATCCTTCATTGAAGACCTACATAAGAAACAAGGGGAGTAAAGGAATAGCCAAACTAGCCTAGACAAAAGATGCTAAATAAAATATTATAACCTTTGACTGGGAGTCCTAAGAAGAATAATTCACATTCAAAAACATGCCTCTCAAAGAAACCTCATTAAAGAGAATAGAAGAGCAATCTTCATACACCTAGAACTTAAGGGACATGATCGATGATGAGTATTTAGATAAAGGAAAACCTATTGCCAAGGTAATGAAGAGACAGGGTGCATTTACTCCCCCTCAAGTGAAAATGGGGAAAAAGACTCCAAGGGAAAGGCCATAAACCCTGATGAAGGTCCTGGTGGTAGGATTATTCATTGAGCAAGATCCCCTAGAAGTAAGGGATATAGGTGATGAGGAGGATGTCTTATTCTCAGATGATCCTTTAGCCTTTGATGAGGTGGTGTAGGTTGGGATTGAGGTGGCCACATAGGCCCATGCTCCTCAAGAAAAGGAGACATTTTTCTCTAGCATAGAGGCATTTGTCAAAAATGTCATTACCTAACCACCAAACTAAGGCAAGTGTGGGGAGGGTGTAAATGTGTGTACATCTAGTGAGAAGGCTAGAGAGGAGTTAATGCACAGTGAACAAGTCCCCACTAGTAGTGAAAAGGTGGGGGCACAAAGGGAAGAACAAGTGAATATTGTTGTCACTATCAGAGCATCGCTAGATGTTTCTTCCCCTCTAAAGGTGTCAAGCTCAATACTTAAGGAGGAATAAATGTGTAGAAGGTGGGGGATCAAGCCTATAAATGGGCACCCCCACCCATTCATAACTAAATAAAGATGTTGATAAGTTAAATAAAGATGTTGAGGTAGGAGTCTCCGGGGATGCTACTTAAATTGAAGTACCCCAAGGGGTTCTCCCTCATATGAGGGTACTGAGGCCATGATTGGTGAAGAGCTTCATAAGGGAAACAAGGAGGACACCATAGCATTTTCCTTTTAGGGTACCCAATTAGGAAAGGAAGGTGAACTGGTTTTAAAACTTTCCACCCAACCCATGGAATAAAGAATCTCCATCAACATATTGCTCATGTGGTCCCAATAACTAAAGTCATATTTTGAAGTCTTAGAGAAGATAGATCTAGGAAAAGAAGGGGAAAGAAGAGATAAAAAGAATGGTAATGAATTAGAGAGTGATGAGGAAGCCAATAAAAATTTTACTATGATTGCATCCTACTCCTGTGATACTCTACTTGTCAAATGCTACAGTAATGTCACCATTTGTTACATCAAATCCTACATCAAGGTCCATGACCCCAATGGGATTTTAGACTAGACCCCTTCTTTGGATCAAAGAATAGGTTAAGGAGAAAAATATTATTTTAAGAAAAGTTGGGGACATAGATATGATGAATATCACCTAGGCATACAAGGCCAAACCCACAGAGAAGGCCAAAATACTTACTAGGACCACATTTATTGATAACAAATAAAGAAATGTGGAGATAGATATCCCCTCACTTGGTGCTCTAAATAAGGATTTTCCCCTTGAGAGCTACATGTTGGGTGTCATTATTCCCTACATTTGATCAACTTTCTGTTGTTATCATATTTAACCAGGGTTGTGTCTAAAGCTATATGCAACAAGAAGAATCATAGCAATTTAGTAATTGATTGTAGATTTTTGTTTTTTTGGGGGGTTTTTAATGTCTTAAGAACTTCTTGGTCAAAACCTTATTGGAATCAAACTATGAAAATTGCTGAAAGTAAACACACATTTGTAGAAATGAATTTGCTGGAAGTAAACACACGTTTGCAAAATAAAATAGATTTGCTGGAAATGAACACATGTTTGTAGAATGAAATAGATTTGCTGTAAATAAACACATGTTTTGAATAAAATAAATTGCTGGAAAATAATTGCAAAGAAATGAGAATTTAATCTAATACACCTGTTGGAAAAAATTTACAATAGATTTTAACTTAAAGGAGTTGGAAGCATTTATAAATTTAACAGAGTTACCTATTTGCTTGAATAAAATATAAATACTGACCGAAGATGAAGATCCTGGTTCTTTGGAGGAGTGGGCCCTTGCTCCACCTAGAAACAAAATTGAATAATTTAATTTGCTTTCAAAACAAAAATGGCTATTTCATTGATAAAATATTATGTATTACAAAATGTACTAATCTATCCTTATCTCTCTATTCTTCAATGATTTTTTTCTTATTACATCCTAAATTCCTAGGTCTATATATATAGATGCTTTGATAGCTGTAACTGTTTCATAGCTGTAATTTTTTCATAACTATAACTATTTCATAGCTATAACTATTTCATAGATATGATGGAAATTACTAATTTAATGGGATCATTGACCTGTCAGATCACTAGCCATTTGGAATAGATACATATTAGTTCCATATCTAGCCGTGAAAGTTCCAGAGCTTATCTGCAAAAGTTTTGAATCCAATTTAGATAATTCTGGAGCTAAATATAGAGTTCTGGAGCTAAGTTTGAAGGTGCGACAATCTTGAAATAGTATGGTGGAGTTCTGAAACTAAGCTGAATTGATTCCAATACTTCCAAAAATATGCAATCCACTTCATATTTGTTATTTATCCCGATGATGACCTATTTTATTTCAAAACATGAATTTTCCAACACACTTGTTAGGAATTACAAGGTTTTCAAATGTTAGAATCATAATCAACAAAAGATGGATAATTACATCCTAACTCATCTCAAATCAAAATAAAAGTTACAAAATGCAATCAAACTTAATAGAAAAAGAGAGTAAGATGAGGTAATTTATTATACATTAATTATATATATCCTAGCCTCATCATTTCCCCCATACTTGTTTGTAAGTCCCTTTACAAATAATACTCTTCAAACTCAGGATTGTATATTCTGCATTCCATTTGATAGCTCAGATCAAATGGCTAGAACTGAATATCCCAATGTTTAGATTCAAAAGTATTGTACCCTGCTCCTACTTCCACTTTCTTTTTCCATTCCTCAAATTGAGTGGGGTTTTGAAGTTCTCTATTTTACCAAGGAGATATGGGAGTGAGAAGTAGAGGTGGTCCTGTCTACATGCCTATCCATATGCATAGGGGAGTTTCATTGATCCCAAATTTTAAAGGGATATTACTTCCCTTCTTTTCAATGCTACTGGAATAAATTCCCATCTTTTTTAACATGCATCATAGATATTGTCAAACTTTGCCTTCTCATAAGAGGTGAAGACATCCATGCTTTGTTGTAAATTGAAAAGATAAGGTCCCCTAAAATTGTCATTAAATGCATGGGATTAGAAATATGTATCAAAGGAAAGTATATTAACATAATGAATTCACATACAGAGACCGAATGAACTATCTTTTGACCAATGCTCTGACTCCCTTTCCTTCCATGCAATATAATTTTGAAGAACAGAGACAAATGCGTTAAGTTGACTTTCCCCTACATAAAAATTGATCATAAAACTTGTATTTCTTTCTAGAATAAAATTTCAGAGGTATAATTCACAAAGGAGATTTTTCTGTTCTATATTAGTTGAGTAGGTGGCTAAGAAATCAGCTTCATCTTTTATTTCATGTGGAAGGCTACATGCTATCCTTGCCAACTACCAGCGAATGAATTGTTCTTCTAAAAACATGATATAAATAGGAGAATGTCTTCTACATGCAAGTAATTTCTCATTCAACACACAAACTATCTAAATTTTCACAATAAATTTATACTTATCATTTTCCTCCTTGTAAAACTTATCTTCCCATTCCTTGCTTTTTCTTCTTCTGCCAATTTGCCTTTCAAGTCTGTATTAGATGCCTTGATTACACTGAGTTATCTACATGTATCATCCCATAACTTCTTGAGTGGAAGATAATTCAATTCAAATGTGTAGAGACTATTGGCATAGAGGTCTATATTGTACATTTTTCCTCATTATCCATCAGTTGCCTTTTAGTCTCTGCTAATTCCTTATTCTAGGCTATGAACTGTTTTGTTAATTATTCAAGGAGCATATCTTTCTATTCTAATTTGAGTTTGAGGAAGTTCAATTCCTCATCTTATTCCTTGATGATGAGTTCTACTCTAGACAAAAATAGATCTTGTTTAATCTGTTGGTTTTGTTCTTTCTCTAAAATTTCTTGGGGAATTAAACATTCCTCTTCCACCATAGGGGATTTCTCTTTTCTTCTCCAAGATGCCTATTCATATTCTACATGTGATGGTGTTGTTTTCTCACTCATTTCTTGGAAAGCTTTTTCTTGAAATATTTCATTTCCTTCTTCCTTTTCTATTTGACTTGGTCTAGGAGGAGTCATGGCCATGCTACCCAAAATATCAGCAGCTTCAATTTCCATCCTTTCTTGTTATTCCATCTCCTCTATAATTTCTTTAGACTTTTTATGATGTTTTCTTTCTTGAGGAGCTTCAAAATGTGTAGACATAGGTCTCCTTTTAGAACTTCTTCTGATGTTCACCTTTTGCCTAGGCCTAGGTGAATTGTCACTATTAGAGACATGTATCAGTTCTTCTGTAGCTTCTACAGAAGAAGAAATGTCTTGAGAAGGCATAGGAGGGTCTATAATTTTAAATTTTCTTTCATATTTTCTTCTCTACGGTATTTCCTCTTCCCCTAATCTTTTCTTTTCTTCAGCATTGGTATCAGCTTTCAAATGAACTGAAGGGGTAGGAGGAGTTGCTATTGTTCTTCTAGAAATACCAGGGTTTTACGCAAATTTTCCAAAGAAATTTGTCTCACATTTCTTCCCCATTTTTATTTAAAAGGAAATGGTGCTGGCATACTAAATGCACTAACCCATGATGTCTAATTGTTCCTACACCCCAAGAATATCTATGAGCCATTGTATGGATGGAGTAAAAAAGAAACCCTGGAAGGTTTACTATATATTCTGGTTTTTTAGCTCCATATCTGAGGTGTATAAGGATTTTTAGGACTTCTTTTCCTACTATCCCAAATTGTCCATCACAAGTAAAATACTTAACTATCCAAAATGCTACTCTATCAAAGGGTTTAGGCAGGCTAGCCCTTTAGACTCCCTTAACGATTTTCTTTGTATTATAAATATATTGGGGTTCAGCTTCCCCTTCTTTTAATAGGGTTTCAGTCAGGTCTTTTAATGTGCCCTTAACAGGGTTTGGGACATGCACTATTGGTATTCCAGACATTTCACTTATTACATTTATATAAAAAGGAATAACAACCTTCCTAATTTTTGTCCTTTATTGTTCTAAATTGACAACAAATTATCTTACAAGTTCATCATTATACTTGGGAAATTTCCTTAGAAACTCTAACCAACCTACCTGTTGAAAGATGGTTGCTACTTCTTCATCTGCAAGGAGTTGGGTATCATTTTCTAGTTCTGACTTCTTTTTGATCCCCATGATTCGTGCTTCTTGAATTTTACATAGGTTAGTTGAAGATTGTTTCTTTTATTAGTGGAACTAACAATTTTGACTATGAAACTAGCAGATTCAATTGCTGATTTGGAGAATTTAGTGGTGGAATTACTATACTTAGCTATGGAATTTAGCGATTTCAATTATAGAACTACTATACTCAACTACAAAATTGATAGAGGTAATTTGATGTATCTCTTTTGAAATTATTTTGTAACTAGCTTTTACTTTGTTGGTTCAAGAATGATTTTTTATGATTATCCACCAACTCATTCTCATGATTTTTTATGATCATCAATATCCTTCTCATGATTTTTTACATTTAACCATGATGTATAATAAATGACTCATCATACTAATATTTCTAAATCAGGTCTAATCATACATGCAAACTTCAATCTAACCTTTAACAAGTTAAAAACATAATTACCATCCTTGATGATGTAATCCCTCCATTATGATGACTCATCATTCCTGAAAAGTGGTTAGAAAATCATTAGAAAAAAAATTATTTGAATTAGCCATTTATTTAGGAATATCAACTGCCATTTACTAGTTTTCAATTGATCTTTTAAAAAAAAGAGAACGTTATTTACTAGTTTTTATCCTCTTCTCTTTATTCTAGATTTTTTCATCTAATTATTTGATCATTTTGGAAGAATTGGGTTCTTCCATGTGATCAAATTCTTTGTTTACTTCAATCTACTTCAAGAATTCATCCTTAATAGGAGGATTCCTATAAATTTTTATCCTATGTCCATTGACCAAGAGTACTCTTCTGCTATCATCAATAGGAAGTAGTTGGATAGAACCATTATCAAATATATGCTTTATCTGATAAGGTACCAACCATCTGGTTCTTAGTTTGCCTTTGAATTATTGGTACTTAGAATCAAACAACAATGCCCAGTCTCTTACTTTGAATTTTCTTTCCTTGATATGTGAATCATGCCATTGCTTCCTTTGATTTTGAATTATCTCTATCTGGTGAAGTGCTTCCATTCTAAATTCATCCAATTCATTGAGTTGAAGGATTCACTCCTTTTGCGCTACATCCAATTCAATCCCCACCTTAGCTACTGTCTTCAATGTCTGTAGTTCAAACTCAATAGGCAACATGGGATTTTTTTCATAGACTAACTCATATGGTGAAAATCTTGTTGTGGTTTTCCAAGTTGTATTATAAGCTCAGACAACTTCAAGTGGTCTTTTTATCCAATCTCTTCTTTCAGCTTCAACTATTTTAGTGAGGATGTTTTCTAATTCTCTATTTATTACTTCAACTTGTCCATTTACTTGCGAGTGATAGGGAGATGACCTCCTATGATTGATCTGATAATACATTGTGAAAGCCTAGATCATGTTGGACATAAATTGTGGTCCCTAGTCTGAAACTAAGTTCCTTCATGCTCCAAACTTTACCATAATTTTTTTCCAAAGGAAATTAGCAACTGATTCTTTAATAGCATTTGTTAAAGCCTGCACTTCTACCCATTTTTTTACATAATTAGTACACACAAGAATATGATATTTTCCTTGTGAAGGAGGATTAAAGGGTACAAAAAAATCTAATCCCCATCTCTCAAATGGTTCAATCACTACTTGTGGTTACAGAGGCATTTCATTGGTAATGGTTGGCTGTCCCATCCTTTGACAAGGATCACACTGCTTGATATATGTCTTCACATCTTTGTACAAAGATGGCCAATAGTAACTAGTGCCAAATATCTTATGAGTTATTCTTTTCACTAAATAGTGTCCTCCACTTGGTTCATCATGACATGCCTAGAGGATGTCAAATATTTCATTTTCTCTCACACACCTGCGTAAAACCAAATCAGGACCACATTTAAATAGTATTCCATTTAACCATTTGAATTGTGCACTAGTTTTGATTAACTTCTTTATTTGTTTTTTAGTGAAAGAAAGAGGAAACTTCCTTGTTGTAAGATAATTTGTCATGTAAATAAACCATGGTGTATTAGCTAAAATAAAAAACAATTGTTCATCTAGAAAGTTGTCCTTGACTGGATCCTGCTCCCCTGTAGTGGTCAGTCTTGACAAGAAATCAGCTACCACATTAGATTTTCCTAGATTATCCACAATGGTAATATCAAATTCTTGTAGAAGTAATAACCATCTAATTATTCTACCTCCAACCACTAGTTAATTATTTAAATATTTAATTATTGAGTGATTTGTATGTACAAATATTTTGTATCCTGTAATGTAATGTCTAAATTTATATATTGCATGGATCATGGCTAGAAATTTTTTTTCAGTGGTAGTGCAATTTTTTTTAGTGGGAGTAAGATTTTTACTTAGGTAGTAAATAGCATGCATTCTTCCTTCTTCATCTTTTTGTCCCAAAACTACACCAATTGAGGTATTTGAGGCATCAATTTGGATGTGAAAAGGTTTCTATCAATTAGGTCCTTGCAATACTAGGGTAGTTACTAATTTCTCTTTAATTTCTTCAAAAGCATGTTGACACTATTCATCCCAAAAAAATTCATAGTCTTTGGCAAGCAACTTAAACATGGGGGCAATAATTTTACTAAAATCCTTAATAAAGCACCTATAATATCTAGCATGCCCTAAAAATTACTTGATATCTATGGGGGTTTGATGAATAGGAAAATTTGAAATAATCTTGATTTTATTTTGGTTAACCTAAATTCTTCTTTTTGAAATATGGTGTCCTAATACAATCCCTTCATCAACCATCAGCAAACATTTCTCATGACTAAGAGACAAGTGATGTTGTTCACATCTTGTTAATACTTTGTCCAAATTTTCGAAGGCATCATCAAATGTATCTCCATGCATAGTAAAGTCATCCATATATACCTCTACATATTCATCTGTTAGGTCTACAAAAATTTCTAATACAACTCTTTGAAATGTTGTTGGAGCATTACATAGTCCAAATGGCAATACCTTGTAAGCAAAGGTATCCCACGAACAAGTAAATGTAGTTTTGTCCTGATCCTTAGCAGTAACTCTAATTTGATTGTATCCACTAAATCCATCCAAAAATGAAAAGTACTATTTACCTAAAATATTGTCTAAGACTTGATCTATGAATGGTAAGGGAAAATAATCTCTCAGGATGGCTTTGTTCAGTTCCCTATAATCAACACAAATTCTCCATTTTTATTTTATTTTTAGGGATAATTAAAAGAGGAGACACCCACTAGCTATCTGAAATAGGGTAGATAAAACCTACTTGTAATAGTTTTTCAATTTCTTGTTTGACTATTTCTCTTAAGGCTAGATTAAGCCTTCTCTAAGGTTGCCTAAATAGTCTAATGTTTTCAGTATAAATGTGATGGGTGAAAATAATTGGATGAATTCCCCTCATATCTCTATAGTTCCAAGCAAAAAAATTAGTATGATCCTTTAGAACATCAAACAATTTGGCTTCCTCATCATTTGTTAACCAACTATTAATATTCAAAAAAATTCCTGGTTGAATCTCAACATGTTTGGTTTCAGGGTATGATGAACTAATTTGTTGAAGGGGTTCCATTAAGGTGTTTAGTGGACATGCATGTGGTAACAACATATGACATGTAGAAACATATCCGAAAGTTCCTTGAGGTAGAATACTAGACAAAGGACAATAAGAAGAGTTATTATACTTATTTTGCTATAGGTCAAATTCTTCATTATTGTTATTGTCCATAAATTCTTCATCATATCCTGATATCTATAAATTTGAAGCTACAGATCCTTTATTTGGAGTGAAATTATCTCTATTTGTAGAGAATTGGTGTGGTTCTAGAACTAACTGTGATGGTTTTAGAACAAATTTTGTAGGTTCCAGAACTAATCCCATTTGCTCCAATGATAATTGATGTTCATTTAATGAAGGATTAACCATTTCTTCTATTTCTCGTGTATGATCTTGAAACTTTATCATAGCTAAAGAAGATAGATTTTGATTATTAATATCAAGATTATCAGCCCATAATTTTGATTGATTATCAATAAAAGGTCATGCGGAAGGATATAATGAAATTTTCTTAGAATTCATACCATTGGAAATAGTCATATCACCTAACCTACAATAAATTAAGGCAACAACTGTAGCTAACCATGGTCTCCCCAAAATAATGGGATAACCAAGTGTTTTACCTTTTGGCTATAAGATAAGGAAATTAACTAGATATTCCCATGATTCCACCATTACTACCACATCTTCAATAACTCTTTCTAGTTTTGCTACAGACTGATCTGCCATCTGTAATATGATATTAGTAGGTTGTATGCCTAGTAATGGTAATGTTTTCAAAGTATCCATTGTCATTATATTGATAGCTATGCCTAAATAAATAAAAATTTTATTGATATCCTTATTCCTGATAGAAACAAAAATAATAGGGCTTCCAAGATCTCCATATTTGGGTAGTAGGATTTTTCTTGCTAATAAATCAGCAAGTTTCCTATCTACCGGAATAGTCTTGGGGTACTTTTTCTTTCTTCCAGGTTTTTAAAAAAATAATAGTTTGATTAACTTGTTCAACTATGGAACATATTTAATTACCTATAACAATGGTATTTCAATATTCAATCTTCTTATTTCCTAAACCAATTCAGATTCCTTAAGTTCTATGGTTTCTTTAAGTCTTTCTAGAAATGGAATCTCAGTAGAATTTCTTTCTGGTTCCTTATCTCTTTCTTTGTCATTTTCCTTAGGTGTAACTATGCTAGGATTTTTAGCTTCTTCTACCATTTTAGTGATTATAATAGGGGGACTGCTAACTATTTTTCTAGATCTGGTTTGAATGTTTTTACAATCCATTGTGTTTAAATCAACTTATTTTTTTGGTTTTGTTTCGTATACAGGAGCTGTTTGTTTATTTCTTGGGTTTGTTACTAGTTGTGCTGGCATTTATGTTTGAACTAAATTTTCAACCTATGGATTTTGTGATAGATATCCCATTATGGATGGTTGGTTCTAATTTGGATATGTTTTTCCTTGCACATAATTACTAGGGCCCCATCTAGGTTGTGGCCAAGCATAAGGATTTCCTTGACCAGCCCAAGGTTATTGATGTCCTTGAGTATACCAAGATTGAATTTCCCAATCCTGAGGATTCCATGTGGGTTGAGGGGCCCAAGGTGGCTATCCCCAACTTTTTGGTACTATTTGAGCTACCCATGGCATCATCCAAGGATTAGGAGTTGGTCTTGGCATAAATTGTCCTTGGCTGGGTTGTCTTTGAACAAAATTCAATTCTTCTATGGTGGATGATGTATTGGTTTATTTGAGGTAATTTTTTATGAGTGGAAGAAGAGAACAAGTGTGATTATCATGTTATTTAGATTCACAAACAAGGCATACTTATGTTCTATCCAAAGGACATTTCCTTATTGCATGCTTCTTCCTGCATCTACGACAATACATGGCTAATGGTTCAAGTTGGGCATTTTATTTAGCTTGTAATCCATCCATGGTGGAAGTTAATTGAATTAATATGTCTCTTTTAAAGTTTTCCAATTCATCCATCAATTTTTTCATATCAAGATTCAAATTTTTAATCATTTTCCCTTTTCTAGGTCCACCCCTTATCTTTGAATAGTTTCTACAAATTTTGATGATTTCATCCATTCTTAATTGAGAAATGTTTCCTCCACCAATTAAATCAAGGGTTTCCCTAGATTCATCATCTAGTCCTTTGAGAAAAATGGTTTTACTTAAATCTTCTTGAAGTATAAATCCACATGTTTTACTCATAAAGAGAAATCTATCCAAATAATATTCAATATTTTCATCTTCTTCCTGTTTGATTTTGAAAAATTCTTCCTTTCAATTTCTTCCTCTACAATAATCTTGATATTTGCCTAGGAAGATAGTTGCCATTTGTTCCCAATTGGTAATAGAATTAGATGTCAATCTCATAAACCACCTCATTGTTGCATCCTTCAGAGTAGATGGAAACAACTTGATTTTTTGATTATCTATCTTGTAATCATAAGTCTGACATAGTAATTTAAATTCAAACAAAAATTGGTCAGGATCCTCAGATGACATTCCTCTAAATGTGGGAAAGTGTGCAGGTGAAATTTTTTTCATATTGGTTTCATCATCCTCGATCTAAATGGGATAGGTTAAGGTTTTCACAGGTTCTCTTCCAGCTTCTCATGCCATCTCTCTAGTATTTTCTAGTCCCTTTTCCCAATCAATGTGGTATGTAGTTTGTTTTACGGATGGTGAAAAGTTAAGAGTAGGAGGTTGACTAATCAATTGAGAATCAAAATTTTCCCTCAATGGATCTTGGGAAATAATCCTCCTCCCTAAGGTTCTACTTGGTTCTGATGATTGATCCAAAAATTCCAAGAATGGCAATTTTGCTTCTTGTCTTATAGGAGATAATGGTGCCTCCAATTCTTGCTCAACGTCTTTACTTTATGATGGAAATTCTTGTTCAAATATTTTGGGAATAAATCTACCATTGGAGTCTTGTGGTCTACTCATAAATTAGGGAAAATTTCTTTAATTACTAAATGAATGATTTTTGCTCTTGTTGACACCTAATTAGAAAATTCCAACTAGTGAATCCCCGGCAATGGCACCAAAAATGTTGGGTGTCATTATTCCCTATATTTAATCAACTTTATGTTGATGTCATATTTAACCAGGGTTGTGTCTAAATCTATATGAAACAAGAGGAATCGTAGCGATTTAGTAATTGATTATAGGTGTTTGTTTTTTTAGGGGTTTTTAATGTCTTAAGAACTTCTTGGTCAAAACCTTATTGGAATCAAACTATGAAAATTGCTGAAAGTAAACACACGTTTGTAGAAATGAATTTACTATAAGTAAACACACATTTGTAGAATAAAATATATTTGCTAGAAATGAATACATGTTGACATTGTAGACACTGAAATCATGTCTACCCCCTAGGTCATCATCTCCCCTTGGCCCCCTTGGCCCATGTCCTAACCCTTGTCCTAGCCCCCTCCATTTATCAAATAAATATTTTAATTTATTTGGCCCTCTTCCACCTCACCCATGCCACCTTGGATCCCCCCACCTCTCTCCTATCCTTTATTGCCTAAATCTCCCCTTTATCCTTCCTCCCGCATCCATTTATGCCTCCCTCGACCGTTTTCCCATGGCCCCTTGACCCGGCAGCATGCAAGAATGGACAGAGGCTAATTTTAGCCTCTGTACCCATTCTTCGGTTGCTGACATCGGTCATTATGCGGCTGATGTCGACGATTCTGCCAGCGTCGGCAGCCTTCAAGACCATTCTCTACAACCATTCTCTAGCCCCCCACGAATAGAACTCTCTTGACACTTTTGCATTCATATTTTCTTCTCCTCCCCCTTGTACAGCAACACCAACAGCTACAGGCATCTTGTAGGAAGAGCTCCAAGCAACAGCTCCATTTGCAGGTCCTTCAACAGCTCTGACAATAGGTTTTCCCATTCTTCAATCAGCAAGCAAGAGGTAAGCACAGTGTTGTTTTCCATTTTATTTCTTGTTTAATCTATCTATTTAGCTAATCACTGCCAAGACCTTCCCTATCCTTCCCCTGAGAGGTTGAAAGGCCTTCTCAGACCCCTGCCTCTCATTCATTCCCCTTTGTGCTTCTGGTTCCCAACCAGCCACTTTCCCAAACAACATTCTCAGTCCCTCAGACCCAAAACAAGTCCCTTAGAACTCCAAGTAATCTCTCAGACCTCTAAATAGACCTCCCTGACCCTCAGACGAGACCTCGTCCATTTCCCCTACCGACGTCGGTAGCCTAACCGATGTCGGTGACCTTATCTAACCGACGCCGGCAATACCACTGACGTCGGTGACTGTGCAAAAGCAAATTCCTTCTAAACAGGTGCGCATTTGCCTTAAGTTATTTCTTTCTATTTTTCATCATTTATCACTTTCTATTTTTGATCAGCATTCTATTTTTAACAGTGGACTGTCATCCTCCAAGGAGCCTTTGCGCTTCTAGGACCAAGCTCTTGCTTGGCAGTCCACCCTTTTGTCATCTAACATTTTTTGTGTTTAGTGTCTTTCTCTTTCAGGTGTCATCCTCCACAACCAAAGAAGAGTTCCTGCTATCATCTAGATTATGGTGCACACGACTTCATCCAGGTACATACAAGCCTTAGACCATTTCTTTTAGTTTCTTATTCTCTCTTTGAATGTGAAAGCAAAAATCATATAGAAACATTCTGGCATGCCTGGTGGGACCCTAGGGTCTTCCTTGGGTTCTTTTCTTTCTGTTCATATAGGGTGCGTTAGGTTTCTCCCTTTTCACCTCTTTCTTCTCTTCTAAAAGACATCATAAGCAGGATTAAAAAGAACTCTTCTTTCTTTTCTTGCATCATAGACTAGTCAAAAATCATACTCTTCACCCTTTCTCAACTTGTCTTCATATGAACTAACATTTCGACTTGGGCTTAAAACACACTGCATTTCATTTCTGCTTATTGGCATTTCTTAGTCCACATCTAGTAATTAGACTGCATCATGAATTAATCACACTTATGTTACACAACCGAATCACTTGCACAAATCAAACATCAAACTTACCTGAGACAAGGCCCGACTGGGATTTCATCACCCAGCGGATACCTTACCCATCCCAGTAATCTCACTTGGATTTCATCACCAGGGGGAAAGCCCACTCCATTCTCTGACAGAGGATAATATCTAGGGAAGGTATATTTTGGATAAGCGAGACCAGCTTATCACTGGGCTCGTGAAGTGAGGGGAGCTTGCTCCTTAACACCAGGGCACGTACCGAACCTAACCAAGACTCTTGAGCACCTAAACAAACCTAAAACCATCCATAGAATACCTCTTCTAGGACCCATCTCAAAAGCCAATCCTCCCAAACATCACTTTAAGGCATAAGCCACAAGATTCTAAAAGTTGATTCTTAAGATTTAACACTTAGGGTTTGCCTGTCTCCATCTCTATTTTTCTATTCTTATCTGCTTGTTTGAGCTAGTGAGGACGTTCTTCTTCCCTTTTTCCAAAAACTCTCAAATCTTTTGGGTTTCTAGAAACCACAGTCATCGGCATCAGTTTTACCACCGATGTCGGCATCCTTTCATCACTGGCATTAGTTATCTGACCGACGTCGGCCATCTAATATCACCGACATCAATTTTTCAATCGACGTCAGTCACTGTCACTGTCACTTTTTTTCAAAATAGTAGCCTCAAAACCCGACCCTTTTTCTGCCAAAAACCACATTTTGAGTTTCTGAAACTAAAAAAAACACAGATTCTGAAACCCAACCCTTCTTGCCTTGAATGATTTTGACACGCAGTCAAACCAAGGCTCTTCTTGACCAAGCGAGGCATCAACCACTTCCATCTTCCCCGTCCATAACCAATCCTATAATGGAGTTCCACTCGGAGACCGAAAGAACTCCTACTCGACTGACCCCAACTCAGACCCCCATTATCCCTGAAGGGGACCAAGATTTCGAAAGATTCTTGGACCTCAATGTCAAAGCCCTCCAAAACTATCTCACAAGAAACCAAATGCAGGACCTTTCACTCACAGTGGTAATGACATCGATGTCATCCGCTACTCAACCCATCATGACTCAGCCTATTGTCTCGACTAGTCAGTCGACCATGGCCAATATGCAAAGTTTGGCCTCCCCATCTATTTTCGAACCTGCCTCCATCAGGGTATCATTGCCCCCTCAACCACACATAATTCAACCAAGTTATACACCATACTAGAACTTGGTTGTCTCGACCTCGCCCACTCTTGCACCTATACACATGGGAGTGACAACCTATCCTTTTACTAGTGCCGCCACTCAACCACCTCTAGCGGTATCTAGTCAAATTGTGTCCTCCAACTTCATGGCATGAGCCCCTTTGACCACGACATCTATCCCTATGATGCACTACCCATATGTTGTGCCTACACAAGCACAACCAAGTACATCATACACCTCTTCGACCTGCCAATCCGTTAGCTGATCTCATCAAAATGCTGATGGATAAAATGTCCAGTCTCGAGACCTCTATTTTTGGTTTAAGCAATGCTCTGTCCTATGACCAAATTTGCAATGAAGCCATTCATCCTTCTATGCCCACCTGACCTTATTCCAATCAGTGGGAGCTTCCTAAATTTACTCACTTTCAGAGTAAGGAGGACCCACAACAACATCTTCGAGTGTTCAGACATGCTTGTTATCACATAGCCCATGACGATGCGTTACTTCTACGCACGTTCCCCATGTCACTTTCAGGGGCCGCCCTTGACTGGTATAGCTCTCTTACCAGGCATTCTATCTTTTCATTCACTCAACTTGCCCAATTATTTCTCAACCATTTTTCTATCAACATCACCAAACAAGTCTCAATCATAGACCTCTACTCCATCAGGCAATTTGACGATGAATCCATAATCGATTTTGTCACCCATTGGAGAGGCTTGATTAACCAGCTCTCCTTCTCCTTGCCTCAACCTGAGCTCATCGAGCTCTTTTCTTGAGGATGTGCTAGGCACATCTCTTCTACCTTGCAGATCTAGACATTCCGCACTTTTGACGAAGCTTTCACCATGGCAAGAAAGCTTGAACTCTGTGTCATCGACGAAAATAAGGTCAAATTGTGTAATGACAACACAAAATCTAATGACCCTTCTTCGTCCAAACCTTCTTCTACCCACTCCCAGTCCAAGGGGTCAGCAAACGTTGTCATCTTTAGACCATCATCTTCAACAATAACCAACTGACCATAGTTTTCAACATCAGACTACATCAATAAACACTTCCAACGATGATCCATACAACATCAATACACTCCAATTAGAGAGTCATATGCCTCTATCTTAGATAAACTTGTCAAGCAGGGGGTCCTCAATCTCCCTTCAATCCAACCACTTCAATTCGACCCCTCAACACTTATCCCTGCATAGTACAGGGAGAACGACTTTTGCAACTATCACCGTGTCAAAGGCCATGACACGGACAACTGTCAAACCATCAAAAACATCATCCAAGACATGCTAGACAAGGGGGATCTCATCTTGGACAACCTAAATGCCCCACCCAACCAACACCTTGACATCTTCAAAAAACCCTTTCCTAATCACCTGCCTACTCAAAACAATGTCCAGACCATGACCAATGACCCTCAAGACCATGATATACACATGGTCGACACTGTCTATTCTCTGATCCTTGACCAACCTCCTTCACAGGTGGAAGACCCTTCTTCCCCTATTCTTCCTCCATAAGATGAAGAACTTTTTTCTCCTATTAGTCCTCCATCGACCTCTCTCATATTAGAAGATGCTTTGATGGCACCCACACCGGCTGCCTCACCCTCATCTTTTTTGTCATCAATGGGGGATCATACATTCCCCACGCCTAGACCACACTTCGAGACCATGACCATTCCTACGCTCTATCCAACTGCGGATCTGCACTCTCCTATTTCTTCTCCACCAAGAGAAGAACTAGTCTCTTCATCCATTTTGATCGAGGAAGACCCAGTCACAGTTTCCTCTTGTCTTTTGCTTGAGATTGCTACATCTCACTCACCTCCGTCCACATCTGAACCCAAACCTGTATCTAACCTCGCCTCACACAATGGTGGTCCTCAACCCAAATCAAAGAAGGCCACTAAACCACACCAGAGGATTCCTCCCCCACCTTCATCATTACCTTCAATTTTGGGCCCGCATCTATCCACTTTAATAGGGGTGCTTCCTACTTCCATACCTCACAGAGGCAAGTTGCCTCCATTACTTTCTCAACCCATCAAACATATATTTCCTCCAAAACATCTAACACCTATCACCACCAGAGTTCCATCTCCACGTGTGGTTACACCACCCATAAAAATGATGGTATGACCAATGCCTCTTACGCCTCTCAAACCAAAGTCCTCAACCCCCACTGCAACAAGACACACAAACCCATTAGCAGGTTCTTATGCCCTACTGTTATGGCAATTGTTGTAGTCTTCTCACATCAATCTCCTGCCTCTTAAACCATATCAATCCCTCAGACCAAAACCACCCTGGTTCGATGACACTCAAATTTGTGCGTATCATCACACGCCTGGGCATGACACTGAGCATTGTTGTGCCCTCAAGGTTATCGTTCGCCAATGTTTGGATAAATACACTCTTCTTCTCGACCACACTATCAACAAACCTTCAACACCATCCCACTCATCAACTCTCAGACCAAGACCATCTTGGTTTGATAACTCTAAATTCTATCATTATCACCACACTCTAGGACATGACACTGAGCATTGTTGCACTCTTAAAGCAGTCATTCATCAACACTGGAAAAAGGATACCCTTCTCATCAAGGATCCTCTTGACCACCCCTTCGACAAATCATCAACACCAACCCATGCTTCTCAAACGTCATCACTTAAATCAGGATCTCCACACAGATTATGGTCCCTTTGCCACCTTTAACCCCCTTATTCGACATCAACATAGTCAATCTGACCACCAAGCCTCAACCGACCTTGACCAATCTATCAAACATTCTCCCTAGCCACTGGGGGAATTCAACCTTCATCCAAGCCTCGACCAACCTTTCAACCCTGTCTCGACCAAATATCAATCACTCTTTTAATCCTAAACCTTAACCTAATCTCGACCAAAAATTCAACCTATCTTCAACCAAACATTCAACCCGACCTCAACCGGACCATCGACCAAACCTTGACCAAACATTCGACCAGACATCGACCAAACAATGACCAAACATCAACCAACCTTTTAATCACATCATCCAACTCAATAATGACCACACATCAACCAACCTTTTTAATCACATCATCCAACCCAACATTGACCAAATATCAACCGACCTTGACCAAACATTAACCAACTCTTTCAACATCAATCAACATGTGACCAATTTGGAATGAAGCAAATGGGGTAAGTTTTCTCTTAATTGATTCAGACCTTACATCATAACACAATCATGGGTCAGGACTTTGTCAGAACTTGAGCCCCTTTATGCCTTGCATCTTTGACCAGTCCATTGTTAGTCAAGTAATTATTCACTTGGACGTTTAACTTGAGCTCGATCCCTTGAACAATCCCTGTCATTGTCATTCCTATTCCTTTCAACCCTCAACCCTGCAAACATCAGTCACCCCTTCTGTTAAGCATGAATGCTTTGTCCTAATAAAAGGGAAACCCTCTAAACCTCTATAGTCAAGTCCATGACCAAAAGTCCAGTCAAAAAAAAAAAAAAACTATAAAAATGGGATGCATATTCCAAGGTCATAAAACTATAAATGTAGACTGCTCCCTCGAAGGACAGCTACATCATCATTATTGTATTTACTAGACTGCTCCCTTGAAGGACAACTAGGCCAAAGCCCTCATATACATAAAAAGCAGAATATAGACCACTCCCTCGAAGGATGGTTATTCCTAAATCTTGCTACACACAGCACTTATCTGAAGCTTCCCACATCGATCAGCTTCACAACATGACCACCAAGCAAGACAACATCCCATCGCAGGCTTCCTGCATCGATCAGTCTGCCTTAAAAAAAAATGACTGACAAAACTTTAGAGTCATGGACTTGTCTATAGTCGTTCTCGGGGTCACCTATAAAAGGGGCAAAGTTGTTCCTGCAAAAATGGGTTCCCCCTTCCATCCATCTCACATAATTAAACCTATCACCCCTGCATGCTCAAGGGATTTTGAGCTCACTTAATGTCAAGTGATTCGATTGCTTCGCTAACACAACCACTGGTCAACGGTGTAATGCATGAATGGGGCTCTTGGTTCTAACAACCCCTATCTATGCTATCCTTCTGGTCCTTGTCAATGAAAGGGTGATTATGTATTTTTCTCCTTTTTACACTTTGGTCTCATTCAAACTTCATCATTATCTATCCAACCAAACCCAAATCAAAACCAAAACATTTTTCAGACCATCGACATGACCTAGTCTATTTCACATAGTTTCTATGGACAACAATACACATGGAAACTATCGACCCGACACAATTTATGTTAAGCATAAACCAATACTTGCTGAAGCATAAATAGACCTCAATTCATTTTTAGCATACATCCATCACGACTGTGGAAAATTTCTAGGGATGAAAAGCCTTGACCAATGTTACGAAATACACCATTTGGAAAAGGCTGTAACCTCTTTTTCTTCTCATCATTTCACCTAACCATACCAATCATCACCCACTTTGACTCTTTGTTTGAACTACATTGGTCTGAGGCCCTAAGACTAGGGCTATGTAGGTAGCACTCAGTTGACACGATGTCCTCTGGGGTTAGCTCGACCACCCTCATTTGTTTGTCTCCTTGATGGACAAACCATTCTTTCCTTTGACCACTCCTTTGACCTTTGACCATGACCTTGACCTCGACCAAGACCAATCCATACCTTTGACCCTCTGCCTCCCTTTTAGGGAGAACTACATTGGCCTGAGGCCCTAACCACAGGGGCTATTTAGGCAGCACTCAGTGTTCTGAGGTTAGCTCAACCACATTCTTTCATCCATCCATCCACATCAACCAATGACCATGGAGATCATGCCTATCTCCTCCGACCCTAACCACTTCCAAGACAAATGTTGCCTTGGTTGTTTTTGCATGTATGCTACCTCACGAATGGTTATCAAAATTATGCGCAGACTATTTATGACCTTCACAAGTATAGGATCGCAAGCCAATTGATCCCCACTATTTGTGACATTTTTGTGTTTTCAAGAGCACTTCCTGAGCCCAAGATACCTAGAACACGATGACCATTGGAGCTTCAGCTTAGATTGAATAACCCAATCAACTACGACTAATGCTAGGGCCCAGTTATTTCAATTTTGGCACTCCTCAACCCTTGACTTGCGACAATCTAACCTGACCATCCCATGAAGTGGTATACACGCAATCACGACTATTGTAGCATTCTCACTCACCCTCTCTCTATCCATCTCTCTGTCAAATTGACACTCAATCTCAGGTTCCCTTCCCTCGACTCTCGCTTTGAGGGGGGAACACCTCATCCCATACCTGGGGTAACCAACTCCTATTTTGTCTTACAGTTCGTCAAGAACAACCAATAAGACAAAAAGGGGCAAATGTAGACACTAAAATTATGTCTACCCCCTAGGTCGTCATCCCCCCTTGGCCCCCTTGGCCCATGTCCTAACCCTTGTCCTAGCCCCCTCCATTTATCAAATAAATATTTTAATTTATTTGGCCCTCTTCCACCTCACCCATGCCACCTTGGATCCCCCCACCTCTCTCCTAGCCTTTATTGTTCAAATCTCCCCTTTATCCTTCCTCCCGCGTCCATTTATGCCTCCCTCGATCATTTTCCCATGGCCCCTTGACCCGACAGCGTGCAAGAACAGATAGAGGCTAATTTTAACCTCTGTCCCCATTCTTCGGCCACCGACGTTGGTCATTATGTGGCCGACATCGGTGATTCTGCCAGCGTCGGTAGCCTTCAAGACCATTCTCTGCAACCATTCTCTGGCCCCCTGCGAATAGAACTCTCTTGACACTTTTGCATTCATATTTTCTTCTCCTCCCCCTCGTACAGCAACACCAACAGCGACAAGCATCTTTCAGGAAGAGCTCCAAGCAACAGCTCCATTTGCAGGTCCTTCAACAGCTCTGACAACAGGTTTTCCCATTCTTCAATCAGTAAGCAAGAGGTACGCATAGTGTTGTTTTCCATTTTATTTCTTGTTTAATCTATCTATTTATCTAATCACTACCAAGACCTTCCCTGTCCTTCCCCTGAGAGGCTGAAAGGCCTTCTCAGACCCCTGCCTCTCATTCATTCCCCTTTGTGCTTCTAGTTCCCAACTAGCCACTTTCTCGGACAACATTCTCAGTCCCTCAAACCCAAAACAAGTCCCTCAGAACTCCAGGCAATCTCTTAGACCTCTAAATAGACCTCCCTAATCCTCAGACGAGACCACAGTCCATTCTACAAATCAGAAACCAACCTATAACCCGACAAGACTCTGTCTAAGACTACTGCCCCGGCTGACCTCATCCATTTCCCCTACCGACGTCGGTAGCCTAACCGATGTCGGTGACCTTATCTAATCGATGCCGGTAATACCACCGACGTCGGTGACTGTGCAAAAGTAGATTCTTTCTAAACAGGTGCGTATTTGCCTTAAGTTATTTCTTTCTATTTTTCATCATTTATCACTTTCTATTTCTGATTAGCATTCTATTTTTAACAGTGGACTGTCATCCTCCAAGGAGCCTTTGCACTTCTAGGACCAAGCTCTTTCTTGGTAGTCCACCCTTTTGTCATCTAACATTTTTTGTGTTTAGTGTCTTTCTCTTTCAGGTGTCATCCTCCACAACCAAAGAGGAGTTCTTGCTATCATCTGGATTACGGTGTGCATGACTTCATCCAGGTACATACAAGCCTTAGACCATTTCTTTTAGTTTCTTATTCTCTCTTTGAATGTGAAAGCAAAAATCGTATAGAAATAGACATAATGAAATAGATTTGTTGGAAATAAACACACATTCCAAGTAAAATAAATTTCTGGAAAATAATTGCAAAGAAATGAGAATTTAATCTAAGATGCCTGCTGGAACAAATTTACAATAGATTTTAACTTAAAGGAGTTTGAAGCATTTATAAATTTAACAGAGTTAACTATTTTCTTAAATTAAATATAAATACTGACCAAAGATGAAGATCTTGGTTCTTTGGAGGAGTGGGCACTTGCTCCGCCTAGAAACAAGATTAAACAATTTAATTTGCTTTCAAAACAAAAATGGCTATTTTATTGATAAAATATTTTGTATTACAAAATGTACTAATCTGTCCTTATCTCTCTATTCTTTAATTATTTTTTTCTTATTACATCTTAAATTCTTAGGTTTGTATATATAGATGCTTTGATAGTTGTAATTGTTTCATAGTTGTAACTGTTTCATAGCTATAACTATTTCATAGATATGATGGAACTGAATTGCACCCAGAATAGATGTTGAATCAGGATGTGGTTGGATGTCTAGTTGTGTGATAAATATCTTGGATCTGCAAGTATAGAAATTAGGAAAGTGCTCCTAATTTAATGGGATCATTGACCTATCAGATCATTGACTATTTGGAATAGATATGTATTAGTTCCATATCTAGCTATGAAAGTTTTGGAGCTTATCTATAGAATTTTTAGAGCTAATTCAGATAATTTTGGAGCTAAATATAGAGTTTCAGAGCTAATTTTGCAGGTGCAACAATCTTGAAATAGTATGGTGGAGCTCTAGAACTAAGCTGAATTGATTCCAATGCTTCCAAAAACATGTAATCCACTTCATATTTTTTCTTTAGCCTGATGATGACCTGTTTTATTGCAAAACTTGAATTTTCCAACACACACAGGGTTTTTAAATGTTAAAATCATAATCAACAGAAGATGGATAATTACATCCTAACTCATCTCAAATCAAAATAAAAGTTACAAAATGCAATCAAAATTAATAGAAAAAGAGAGTAAGATGAGGGCATTTATTATACATTAATCAGATATATCTTGGCCTCATCACTACATAGTTTATAGGTATGATGAGCCTTCTAGAAATGAGCTGAAGCATAGCTCAAAAGTTTTGGCTAGCATGGTATCCCATATAATAGACAAGAATAAAGCCATCATAGAGGATTTGAAATCCTAAAATCAGGCTATGATCTAGTACTTCCAAATTTTATTGAGTGATCCCAAAGTAATAACTCTAACTTCTAGCAAATCCCTAAACCCTCCTATTCTCTCCATGAGTTCACTTGATTTTAGTTGAGTTGATGAATTGAAATCTAGAGGTTTGGAAAATGAAGAGTGGTAAGAATATTTGAGCACTAGAGCTAAGGAGGTTATTCACTTAGCATTGGAATGTTTGTATGATATAGTGGATAAACAAGGACAGTGTGACACCTAGATGTCTGCTTACAACATAGATGTAAAAAACTAGGAGAAGATCCAACCCAAAATAGATGAATTATGTAATATGATCATAAACACTTTAGTGGTAGAGAAGATCATCTATTCAAATAATCACAAGAGGCTTAGAGAGTATCAATTGGTAGTGAAGTATCGACTGACAATGCTCAAGGAAAGCATCTTTGATCTAAAGGGAGAAGAGTAGTCTCTTAAGACTGTGACCAAAGAAATAGATGTTTCCCTTAGAAAAATGGTGAACCTTGATGGCATAGGTGATTTGATAGAAGAGGAAATACATAGTGTTCTAAAAAGCCTCATTGATGCACCTCAAGGAGCCTTTGATACCCATAAGATAAGGAAGTTTATGGCACTTGAGAAGGATTGTGACCGACTCAAATCACTCATTGGGGTGAAAATAGACCATGATTTAGAAGGTCACCACCTGGCTTGAGGAATATAATTCCAAATTTATATACCAATCAGGCCTGAATCAAAAGGATATCACCTCCATGATTGACAAGTATACCAATTATCAAAATAATTTGGTGAATGATTCAACTATCAACATTGATTCTAGAGTTTAACTGAGTATTTTCATTTATTCTTAGTTTTAAATATTCTTACATCTTCCTCCCTTTCTTTCTCTTCTTCTTCTTTCTCCTTGTTTTCTACCAAGAAACTATTTTACCCTACCCATTAGTGGCACACCCCTTTCATAGTCAATTTTGTATAATCATTAGTATAGGAAAGGGATCTTTTAGTTTGTTGTATTATAAGACAAAAGCTTGTTTTTATCTCTTATGGGACTACTCTCCATGTATATAACTACAAATATTCTATCATGGTTCAACATCAAATCTATCATCATCATAGAAGCATGAGCATAGTCTCAGGAATCATGTTTGTTACAACATCTTATAAGCTCCAAGCCAATGAAAGAACTTTCCAGCTAGAGCATCTTTCAAGAATATGTTGAGTATAGCTAAATAATTGTATAAGTAAAGGGGGTCTATCCATTTACAAAGGTGGGTTAATTTTTGAGTCTAAAGCTATAGATTAGGAGGGTTTTCCTTATGTGATTTTTTGGTGCCAAATTAATTTTTATTGTAAAATCATTGTAGACTTTGAGAACATTCAAAATGTTTCACCTATTAGAAAAAATTTTGACACAATGTTCTATTATATAATTTTCAAGACACATTGTATTTCAGGATTTAGTTGATAAATGAATTTTGTTCATGGTTTATTGTTCCTTCTTGTTGTTGAAGTACAATGTTCTATTAGACAAACTTGGTAGACTAGTTATCTGATGTATTCTTCTTTATGGTAGTCATTTAGGGTTTACAACTAGAGTATAAAATCCTTTATATTTATGATATTTGGGAATAGAACATTGATATCATTTTTAAGGGTAGTCTTAGGCTCATGAACTCAGATAGAAGGAGCTATTGAAGGGTGATTTGCAATATTGATTATAAAATTTTGAGGATCATTTATGCATGCTTTTAGTTTAACTATTCCTAAACTGAGCAACATTTATTAATGAAGATAGTATAGCCATTATGTGAACTTCTTTTTACTCATATGCTATCTATTCACACCTTATCCATATTTCAAATAAATATGATTTTGCCCTATTCTACCCTACAAATAATAATTTATTTGCCTATCACAAGCATTTTTTGCCTTGTAAATGCATAAAACCTTGCATGTTTAAAGTGTGTTCATTGTATATGATATAAATCTTAATGTTTTAACTCTCATTTATTTCCTATTATTCAAAAAAGTTTTCAAAATGAATATTTTAGCTATACTTTCATCTATCTTTAGTAGCTTGTATATGACATAAAACATTTGTGCATTTCACATGACAACCCTTCTCATGTGAAGTGTATAAGTATAGTTATGCTTTGGTCATATTTCCATTTTTGTACCAATAATCCTCATGAAGATTGAAGTGTTAAAATCCTTCATGTGATTAAGATACCTCAATAGGTCCTCTCATCATGGTTCAAGTAGAGCCAAAAGTAGCAGGGAATAACCATACCCTCTATAGGTGTTTCACCCTTCCCTGGCCATAATGACATATTAGTGGTTTCTCATATCAATTTTCCATTCTTCTCAAGTATGCAAGGTTTAACATTAGGTGTGTACAACTAGGAACCAACACTTTGTTGGCACCATTTCTAGGGATGTATTTTATTACCTTTGTTATGGGAACATGCTTTCATAAGAGCTATAAGTGTTATATTTATTTTCTTCTCTATTGTTACTATAATGAGCTATTCATCTTAAGTTCATTGACATCTTTTCAACTTTTTGGATGACTCCATTGAGGATATTCACCCCTATTTTGAGAGAAGTATTCAATATTCTTGAAGTTGTTTTCAATGTCTAAGGGTTGGTATCTCATCATTTGTTATGTATAGTTTGTTTTTCTAGTCTAGAAGTCTTGCTTCTAGTGGTGACTCTGTTATATCAAGGTTTAAATATCAGTGCCTTTTATATGTTCCCTTCTCTATTTTGAATAGTTTTCTTTAGATCTAAGAACTTGGAGGGTACTAGTTATTCCTTTCAGAGGAATCCATCAAAAGAACTTGTCCCTATGTTGAAAGTTCCATCCATAATAAAATAAGTGTGGAAACCTATTGTGGGCTAGAGCTTAGACAATCAAATAAGACCTAATTAGTTTATCCCCCATTATATTTACCCCATTTCTCCAATATCCCTTTGGTTGAAGGATACCAAAGCACTTTTGATAAATTTGAGCTCCCCATGAGTCAATTTCCTTCTCTAAAAAGGAGTCTTTCCCCTCCTACTAGACCATTAAAGATTCACTCTATTCCCCTCCTTAAAGTCTTCCACATAATATTCATCCTTAGCCATCCCCTAGTTCATGTTCATATTTAGATTTAGAGATGGGAAATCATGACTTGAGGAGGAGGATATTTAATGTAGATAATGATAATGATAGAGATGATGATCAGGGCTTGGTTAATAGATGTAGACTATTTATGCTCCCAAGGTTTAGACCTATTAATTTTAATGGCATTCCTAGTTTCCCCAATGAGGTCCTTATGAAGATTATAAATGTACTACCTATGTTTCAAGGGAACAATGTAGTGTCTAGGGAATAACATCTAAAAACCTTCTTAAATGTCATTGAAGATTATGAGATATATCTAGAAGATGTTTGTATAAAACTCTTTGTGAATACACTTGAGGATGAGGCTAGTGAATGGTTCAAATCCCTCCTCGATGGATAAGTAGACACATGGAAAGCTATGATTAATGGATTTTAAATGTAATATGGTGATAGTATAGATCCTAGATTCTCACTTGCTGAGTTTGAAAACCTCAAGAAGAATCCTAATGAGTGTGCTAAGAATTTTAATTCTAGATTTAGTAAGGTAGCAAGGAGGATACTAGAAGACATCAAACCTAGTGGTGTTGTTTCTTTTAGTATTATGATTCATTTGAAAAAAATGCATCTTATTATCTCAGAGATAAGGTTCCCACAAATATAAGGATGGATTTCAATTTGGCTATCTAAATACAAAATAATATTAGAGTTATGTGTAAGCCTTTGAATAATAAGGTTGATGTCAGGTTGTTGAATCATAAAAATCCTCAATCCTCCCACAAGAGTGTAGACTTGGAGTAAATGGTAAAGACTTTGGCCACTATAGTGAAAGAGATCTCTTACAAATTGGTTAAACTAAGAAGGGGTTGTGTCAAGGTCCTACTAACCATGATGATAAGATAGATCATAAGAGAGATGAAAAGAATCACCCTCGAGATCATGGTCAAGGTAGGCCACCTTTCCAAGCTAGGAATAATGACAAGGAAAAAGGCCTGGTAATGGATGATAGACATGAAAAAAAATAAAATCAAGGAAGTGGAAAGGAAGTACTAGATCCTTTAACTGAAAAAATCAACACAATCAATTACAACATTAACTTCTATGATAAATGTTTCCTCCCTCATCCCCCTTGCGACATAACTAGTGATGGTGTTCAAGATGCAGATGGATTTGAAAATGCATCTAATGAAGATGATATATACATTGTTGAATTCCAAGAAATGGAAATTTACACTTTCAAAGAGGGAGTTGTGAATGCCTTAATTATCCCTAATTTTGAGGATACCCCAGCATATGAACATTTTACTTTCCAATTTGATGAACCAGATGTGATGTTTACTTATCCATCAATGGAGATAATGAGTGATACCATTTCTCAAGAATTCTAGAGATCATTTGAAAAGATAAGGGCCCCATTCTTAGATTTTGTCTATGAAATAAACATGATGCATGAATATGAGTTTCTAATTCATAACTTTGAGTTCCTAAGATCAATGATGAAATAAAAATATGGATACTCCCCTCCATCAGTTGAGGATCAATAGTTGATGATCCATACAACAATTTCCAAAGAAAATAAGGAGTACAATTTGAGAAGTAAGGACCAAAATACTCCTCTAAAAGATAAAGGATTTGCTACCCCTAAAGAGAAGACTAAGGAAAAAAGGACCATAGGGAGTAAGGAGGCCCAAGGTTTCACTAAGCCTGGTTATGCACCCTATAGTGTTAAACCAATAAATTACTAGGCCAATAATTTAACTCCTTTGTTATGTAGCATTCCTAGGAAGGATGAACCTAGGAAGCTTCCCTTGAAAAGTGAAGTTAAGAATGCTAGTTCTCTTGCTCATGTTCTCATAACTCTTGAAGGATACATCCTAAATTAAAATGTTACAAGCCTACCTGATAACACTCCTTTTCCCAAATATAATATTTATGATGTGTCCCATGTATTAAGTTAACTAAAAGTCACAATACCCTTTGTATAATTGCTTAGAATCCTAAAGCATAGGAAAAGAGATTTTGATTATTTGCGATTCACAAATAAAATCACTACTAATGAAATTGTTGAAGTTGAGCTTATTCTCACTCTCTCTATGGAAGGTGAGAACATATCAGGGCCTCCTAAGAATCACCTAGAGGTATACTTAGGAATAAAAATGGTAGAGATTCAGAAGGATGTTGACCTATTCTATACCACCTTGCTAATTAATGGACTAATTGTCCACAACTACATGTTTAACTCTAGTACATCTTGTAATATCATGTCGTTGGTTATGCTAAATAAAATTTACATTAGGATAATTGTAGCATATGGATTATGCCTCACCATAGATTCCATAAAAGTACATATTTTTGGCATGGTCAAAGGATTGGTGATGTAACTTGCACAATACCCTAAAAAAATTTTGAGTATGGATGTCATTGTTGTAGATTTTCTACTAAAATGGGGTATGTTGTTATCCAAAAAATGGGTTGATAGTATTAAAGCTAGTGTTTAGATGGATCTATCATATGCCACTATACCTCTAGATGGGAAAATGGTTCACCTAAACCATGAGCCACAAATGATTCATGTATTAGAAGATCATAAGTACCAATTGAATGAAGTGTTATATATGGATACAAACATTGGGAATTTTTTGGGAAGTATTGAGTACATAGAGTTGCCTCCTGACTCTGGTGTCAATGTTGAAGACACCATATGGATCATGTATTTTTATGGAGTATGTTTAAGTATCAAAAATGAGGTTGGGGTCATTTTTTATACCCCTAAGGGTTAGGTTTATAGATACTCTTTTCAATTACCCTTTGAGTACATGAACAATATTATGGAATATGAAGTAATCCTGATTGGCCTCTAGATCACTCATGAATATGCATTCAATAAGTTGTTAGCTAAGGATGATTCAAAAATAGTGGTGAAATAATATTGGGTTAATTACACCATGAAATAGAAGAGGTTGAAGTAGTACTGGAATGTTGTATCAGACTAATTAGAATGGTTTGATTCCTTCAATATTAAGTACCATACCCAAGAAATTAATCACATGGTAAATATTCTGGAAAAGAGGGATAAAAAATTTAAATTTAAACATGGAAATCCTTCTTGTGATTATGAGGTTGAAATACTAGTAAGACCCTCTATCCCAAAAAATGCCAAATTAGAGTACAAAATTAAAAGATATTGGGACACATTATGTCCAAAAAAGGTGTCATGATAGACCCTAAAAGGGTGGAGACCATTGACAAAGTACCTATCCCATAGACTAAGAAAGGTATTCAATCTTCTTTGGCTAAATTAATTTGTTAGATGGTTTGTTTCCAACATTGTAGAGATCACCCCACCTATCAATTGAATGTTGAAGAAGGTTCAAACTATAAAGTGGGAAAATTCCACCAAGATATTTTGAGATATCAAAGCTACCTTGAAAATTGCCCTAGTGCTTGCTAGTCCAGATTATAGAAAAATTTTCCAAATATTTTCATTTACTTCTACACACACTATTACTACAGTGTTGCTACAAAATAATGATGAAGGTCATGAGCATATAATTTCCTTTTTTAGTAATTCATTACAAGGATCTAAGCTAAGCTATACCATAATGTAAAAATAATCATTCACTCTTTTAAAGGATATCAAGCAATTCAGATCCTACATGTTAAGTTTGAAGATTGTGGCCTATGTCCTTGACATAATGGTGAAGGACATATTAACTCAGAATGAATATACTAACAAAAGGTAAATATGGGTTAGTAAACTTCAAGAATATGACTTGGATATATAGACTTCTAAGTTGGTCAAATGCATGGGTCTGGCTAAGCTAATGGTCAAAGCAAATTTATAGGCTATGGAAGTAAATAATATAAAAAGGGTGGTTAATAACCCAAAATCTAAGTACAACCAATATCTATGGTATAAAGATAGATTCTATCATCTAAAGAATCTAAATTTTCCCTCCCATTTAGATAAAAATCAAATAAGGACATTGAAGTTAGTATCCCAAAAGTATCTCCTATTACAAGATGACCTAGTTTGGAGGAATCTAGATGTTCTCTTGAGATGTTTAGTGGAGAAAGAGATCTCTTCAATGGTTACAGAGTTCCATAGTGGTGTGTGTGGTGGCCACTTTGCTCCTAAATTCACTTCACACAAAATCCTAAGGGTTGGGTATTGTTGGTCCACATTATTCAAATATGTGGTTACAATGGTAAGAAGATGTGAAGAATGTCAATGGTTCTCTAGAAGAATGAAGGCACCTGGATCACTTACCTTACAATTGGTCTCTGTCAAGGGAGCTTTCAGGCAATGGGGGATGGATTTTAGGGTTAAAATATTAGATGCTCAAGTGTTGGTCAAAAATGGATCCTAATGGCTACAAAATACTTCACAAAATGGGTTGAAGTAATCCCCACTAAGAGATCAACCCACCAGGTATTTATTGATATCATGTTAAATAATGTGGTTAGTCAATTTTGGGTGCCAGTCAAAATCATGTGTGATAATGCTATGTGATTGAGATCTAAAAAATTAAGTTCATTGTATGAAGACTATGGGATTGATTTAGCATATGCCTCCAATCATAATCTGAAAGGAAATGGGCAAGCTAAGTCTATTAATAAGAACCTATTAAAGTTAATCAAAATAACTTTGGATGTTAACAAGAAAAAGTAGGGTAAATAGTTAAAGTTCACTTTCTAGGTAAGCAGGATAACTCTAAAGATATCTATTGGTAAAATCCCCTTTAAGCTTATTTATAGAACTCAGGCTATCTTACCCCTGAACCTACAGTTTCCCACTTACCAATTCATGCAATAAATGGCTAATAATGAAGAAAAAATGAACCACTATGAAGAAAGGATTGACTGAATCATCAAACTTAATGAGTCTCAAAGATAAGATCATGAAAGGCATGTAAATATTAAGGAGCATCTCAAAAGGACATTTGATAAGAAATTCAACCCAAGCACTTTTTAGATCGATGATCTAGTTCTACTCTGGGATAATAGGCATGAGGATAGGGGAAAGCATGGTAAATTTGATTCCCTATAGATGGCCCCTATATTATTTATTGTTAGATAGAGAATCATACATTCTATTTCAAAGATATTGATTAAGAGATTTTAGAATTGCTAGTTAATGGTAGACATCTCAATCATTTCCTAGATTGAGACCATGATTGCCTTTGTATATATGTATATGATGTGTTGTCCTTTTTGTCCTTGTGGTCTCATTATGATTTATATTTGTATAGTTTGTGTCTTTCCTTTTCCTTTGTTGTTTCTATTTATGGCTACCTTGTTATAAATTTGATTACCTATGGTATTTTTTCTATGTTTATGTGATAAAATCCTTTGACCCCATGACCCAATAGATAGGTAATTAGTCTAGTGTTCTTTGCATACCCCCTAGGGGTACCCATCCCCAAGTAGGAGCCTATGTTACTGCCCAAAATTATACTGGAGAAATTAGGCCCTATCACTAAAATTCTTGCATCCAAACTAAAAGAGTGTCAATGTTTAGTTTCTTTCCCTATCCCTTTGGAAGATCATAATATATTTTTGTAATTAATCATCTCCTTTGTCTTGCTTTTACCAAGTGAGAGTGTTCTTCCACTCCTAGCCAAACTCCTGAGGGGCATTTATTAAAGATAGAAGATATTTTTAATAGCTCTAGAAGAGTAGCCTTGTTTCACCTTCAATGGTTTTAATGATTAAGTTATGATATTATCTTCAAGCATTAGGAGAATATTACACTCCTTTCCATATCAAAATAATGGTGTAAAGTTTAAAAAGTGGCCAATAATATGAAATCACATATTATTAGGACATGTGGTAGATTCTTGAGGGGTTCAAGTTTTAGGCTCCTTTTTAAATAATATCCCACTTAGTTTTCATGGGCAAGGTGCATAAATTTTCCAAGAGTTGAGTGTCTGAGTAAATAAGTTGAAAAGGATGCCATGTGTTATCTTTTTTGGATTTTAGAGAATTGGTCCTCGTTTGAAGATTTCCCTACTTACCCTTCGATGAGAAAGGTTCAAAGGATCTCCAAGGTGTGAGTGACTTAACATGCAAGCTAAGATTTAGGACATGTAGTAGGCCTTTGGGTATTTTAAGTGTTGGTCCCTTTCTGAATATTACCTCACTTATAAATTAGGCATGGTTAAAAAGGTCCTTAAAGTCCTAGATGCTCAATGTAATGACATGTAGAGTCCATACACTCCATTATCTTGCACTATTGCACCAAAAAGGGATGGTAAATGGAAAAGGTGCAAGAAATTTGTTGAGGACCTGAGAAATAACTAAAAGGTAAATCTTGCTTGAGAGGGTCCACATGTTTCAAAGGAGAAACATTGGCACACTTCCCTCCATTTTTCAAAATCTACTCAAATAATTAATGTGGTATTTGGTGATTAGCCATTTCATTTTGAGGCATTAATGGTAACCCTAATCTCAAAATGTGAGGTATTATAACTAAACATTTATTTTCATTTGGATTCACCCTTTGCATTCAGAGCTAATATTTGTGCTTTCAATAAATTATGTGCCAGAACAATGTGCAGCATGAAAATAGTAATCATAATGAATTCCTCAAGGATTTTCTAAATTTGCATGTAGCTCTTGTAATTATCAATAATTGTTCCTTGACTCTCTAGTTTTGTGTTCTTAAAGGGAGTTCAAGGATATTTAGAGGGTTGCTAGTGTGAATAATTAATTATATAATATTACACTTAGTGAGTTAAGGAAAAATGGATAAATCTTGTGCATCATGAAAAAGCAATAGCACCTCTATTCTTGATGGAAATAAAGACACATATGTTTAGGGTTATATTTTTTGGCCCTATTAAATGTTTTTTAGTGACCTAACCCTCTCTCAATTGTCTCCAACTTTAGAATGAGCTACATGGTCCCTGTGGTAGCATTCCCTTTGGTTGCCCCGTATCCTAATCTAATTATTGCTTGTGGCAAAGTTTATCACCCAGACACTAGGATTATCTTGGATAGACGTCAATCAGTTGTATGTTCATTTACCCCTGAGGCCCTTAGCACTATGCTCATAATTCCTCCCTAACCTGAGAGGATCACACTTACTTTGGACGAGTGTCATCACTACATAAAAATAAAGGACAAGGTGGTATGGGACATTGTGAACTCTTATCGGTTGGCTAAGAAGAGGTAGAAAGTCTCTCAAATTAAAAAAAATATGAAGCTAACAGAGTTTAATGAATTACCTCAATCCATGGTATCCTAAATCTATGGTGTTACCACTATGAAAAAGTTTGAACCATGGATGTTCTTGATCCTAATCTGTGTGTTAGAAGGAAGGAATAAATTGGACTAGGTAATTATCTTGAGTGACAATTTGCATAATCAAATGATGTAACTTTTTTGTGTAATTTTTTCAAGAGAATCATTCATAGGTACCTTCTACATGTCTTCCTATTTGATTTATAGCTTGTTATATAATAGGAATTTCCTATGGCTCATAAGAAACCCTTATAAAATGAAGATATACAAAGTATACACAAAAATAACTTTGGATGGATTCAAAAATAACTTTTATAAAGTGTATAACTACTTCAATGCTATTATGAGCATTTTCATCCATTTAATAAGTCTTAATAGAATGTCTAAGGTATCCCAATTGGTAATTGATAGATTCAGCACCTCATACATTTAATTCAGAACATTCACATACATCAAGGTGAGTGGTTACTCAAGGGGCCCTCATAAGTTTCCAAGGTACGTGGATGATAAAGTTGCACTAATGGAATTGAGTAGGTAAATGGTGCATCTGCATGAGATGAATGCCGCTAAGAATATCAACAACACTTTCAAGTTTCTAGTATAGATAAGATACTACACGTCTTTCTCTATCCAAAGCAAAAATATTGGAATAGGAAATGGGATATTAAAGGATTGGTAAAATGCTACCCAAACCTAACTATGATATAAGGTGGTTGATAAATACTCAAATAGGTTTAATATTTCACCAAGCACATTATGATGACATCTAGTCCGATTATACCACTAAAGAAGATGTCAATAAATTAGATTACATGAGGCTAATGGTATAGGAAGTTCTTGCTTGCAACATTTCTCTCATCCCTAAAGATATGGTAGATGATAAGATGACACTATAAATAACATACATAGAGGATAATTTTGAAATGCATCAAATATCATATGTTGATTTCATCACCAAGGATAATGAATCCATGTTGTGGAGGTATTTTAATACTATGAGGAAAAAATTTAGGTGGTTGAAGGAGCACGAGGTTGATCTCAATGCACATGAAACCCTGCCCTCCAAGAATTTTGATAAGTTGTGAAATTAAAGACATTCCTACTATCATACATAGGTGATCCTTCAACTCCACCAGTAGCAGCAAATGGCAAGGGGAAGTGAAAAGTATGTGATATTGATTTCTCTAAAAATATTGATGTAGAATCAACAATAGCCTCTTGATCCAAAGTGGGATTGTCATTCTCAAAGTTGAAAAGTCGATTAGAGAATTTGGACAATATTGTTATAAGGGAAGTACAACTAGCCAATTCTACTCCCATATCCATCATGACTGAGGAATCTCTGATAATGCCAACCATTCTAGCTATTTCCCCACTTGCTCCACCTGCATAACACCCTATAGTTGATCCTTCTTTGAATATCCATATAAGAAAGAGGGGAGTAGAGGAAGATCTAGATTAGCCTAGACAAAAGAGGCCAAAGAAAATATTGCAACCTCTGACTGGGAGTCCTAATAAGAAGAAGGAAGTCACATTCAAATATATGCCTCCCAAATAAACCTCCATGAAAGAGAATAAAGGAGTAATCTTCATATGACTAGAAGTTTAGGGACATGAGTGATGATAAGGATTTAGATGAAGGAAAACCTATTATTGAGGTAATGAAGATACATCATGAATTTACTCCCCCTCAATTGAAAATGGGGCAAAGGACTCCAAGGGAAAGTCCATAAACCCTAGTGAAGGTCTCGATGGTAGGATTATTCATCGAGTAGGATCCCCTATAAGTAAAGGATGGAAGTGATAAGTAGGATGTCTTGTTCTTAGATGATCCTATAGCCTTTGATGATGTGGTGTAGGTTGGGATGGAGGTGGCCACATAGGCCCATGATCCTGAAGAAAATGAGACATTTTCCTCTGACATAGAGGAATTTGTTTAAAATGTCATCACCCAACCACCAAACCAAGGCAAGGGTGGGCAGGATGGAAATGTGTGTGCATCTAATGAGAAGGATGGAGAGGAGATAATACATAGTATAATAAGTCCCCACCAGTAGTGAAAAGGTGGAGGCATAAAGGGAAGAATAAGTGAATATTTCTATAGCTGTCATAGCATCATTATATGTTTCTTCCCCTCTAAAGGTGTCAAGCTTGATACCTAAGGAAAGAATAAATTTTGGGGAAGGTGGGGGACCAAACATATAAATAAGTACCCCCACCCCTTCAAAACCAAATAAAGAAGTTGATTAATTAAATAAAGATTTTGAGATATTTGTCTCTGGGGATGTTTCTTCAATTGAAGTACCTCGAGGGGTCCTCCATCATATTAAATTTCATGACCCTATTCTACATGAAAGTATAGAAGCCATAATTAGTGGGGTTGCCTAAGGGAAACAAGGAGGACACATATATTTTTCCATCTAAGGTACCCAATTAGATAAGGAAGGTGAATTAGTTTTAAAACTTTCCACCTAGCCTAAAAAATAAAGAAGCTCCTTTGACAGATTACTCATGGGGTCCCAACAACTTGGGTTAGACTTGGGAGTCCTGAAGTAGATAGAGCCAAACAAAGAAAGGGAAAAAGGAGCTAAAAAGAAGGGTAATGAATTAGAGAGTGATGAAGAAGCTAAGAAAATCATGTTAGCTTTGCTTCCTACTACCATGATACTCCCCTTGTCAAATGGTCTAATAATAATAGCATTCATTACATCAAAGCTTGTACCAAGGTCCATGACTCCAATGGGATTCTGGACTAGACCCCTTCTTTGGGTCAAAGATTAGGTTAAGGAGGAAAAGAGTATGTCAAGCAAAGTCAGGGGCATAAATGTGATGAAGATTGCCTAAACATACAAGGCCAAACCCCCAAATAAGGCCAAAACACTTACTAGGACCATAATTATTGATAAAAAACAAAGAACTGTGGAGATAACTGTCCCCCCACTTAGTGTTCTAAATAAGTATGTTCCCCTCAAGAGATACATAGTTTACAGGTATGATCTAGGGGAGCTTTCTAGAAATGAGCTAAGGCATAGCTCATAAGTTTTGGCTAGCATGATGTCCCATGGAATGGACAATAATAAATCCATCATGGAGGACTTGGAATCCCAAAATTTGGCTATGATCCAATACTTTCAAAAGTTACTGAGTGGGCCCAAAGCAATAACTACAACTTCTAGCAGAGCCCCAAACACTCCTCTTTTCTCTATGAGTTCACCTGATTTCAATTGAGTTGAATTAAAATCTAGAGGTTGGGCAACTGAAGATTGGTAAGAAGATTTGAGCACTAGATCCAAGGATATTTTTCACTCAACATTGGAATGTTTGGATGATACAGTGGATAAACAAGGAGAGTGTGACACCCAAATGTCCACTTATAATGCAAATGTAAAAGATTGGGAGAAGATCCAACCCAAAATAGATGAAGTATGTAATATGGGTACAGACACTTTAGTGGTAGAGAAAATCTTCTCTTCAGATGATCACAAGAGGCCTAAAGAGTATCAATTGGTAGTGAAGCATCGACTGATAGTGATCAAATAAGGCACCTTTGATCTAAATGGAGAAGAACAGTCTCTCAAGATTATGACCAATGAAATAGATGCTACCCTTAGAAAAATGGTGAACCTTGATAGTGTAGGTGATTTGATGGAAGAGGTAATACACAGTGCTCTAAAAATCCTCATTGATGCACCTCAAGGAGCCTTTAATACCCATAAGATAAGGCAGTTGGTGGCACTTGAGAAGGATTATGACCAACTCAAATAACTCATTATGTGAGAATAGGCCATACTTTAGAAGGTCACCACCTGGATTGAGGAATATAATGTCAAATTAAAATACCAAGCAGGCCTGAATCAAAAGGATATCCCCTCTATGATTGATAGGTATAGCAATTATCAGAACAAGTTGGTGAATGATTTGACTATCAACGTTGATTCTAGAGCATAACCAAGTATTTTGGTTTCTTTTTTATTGGCAATATGCTTCCCTCTTCCTCCCTTTCTCTTTCTTATTATTTCTTCTTTCTCCTTATTTCCTATCAATAAAATGTTTTACCCTACTTGTTAGTAGTACTCCCCTTTCAAATTCATTTTTGTATAATCATTGGTATAAGAAAGGAAAGTTTTAGTTTGTTGTACAAGAAGACAAAATTTTGTTTTTATCTCTTACATGACTTCTCTCCATGTATATAACTACAAATATTTTACCATAGTTCAACATAAACTCTATCATCATCATATAATCATGATCATAGTCTAAGGAATCATGTTTTTACAACATCTGACAAGCTCTAGGCCCACGAAAGAACTTTATAGTTAGAGTATCTTTCAAGAATATGTTGAGTATAGATAAATAATTATATAATTAAATGGGTAATGTTCCTTTATACAGGTTTGTTAGTTTTTTAGTCTTAAGCTATAGCTTAGGAGGGTTTTCCATATGTGAATTTCTAGTGCCAAATTTATTTCTATTATAAAATCATTGACAAGCTTTGAGAATGTTCAAAATGTTTCCCTTGTTATAAAATTGTTTTGCACAGTGTTTTGTTATATAATTTTCAAGACACATTGTATTTCATATTTAATTTAGTTGATAAAGGAAATCTATTCATGGTTTATTATTCCTTCTTGTTGTTAAAGTACAATGTTCTATTTTACAAACTTGGTAGAGTGGTTATTTGATGTAATCTTCTTCATGGTAGTTATTTAGGGTTTACAACTAGAGTATAAAATCCTTTCTATTTCTGAGATTTAGGAATAAAACATTGGTATCATTTTTAAGGGTAGTCCTAGGCTCATAAATTCATCTATAGGAAGTTATTGAAGGGTGATTTGTAATATTGCTTATAAAATTTTGAGGATAATTTATGCATGATTTTAGTTTAACTATTCCTATGCTGAGTAGCATTTATTGATGAAGATAGTATAATTGTTATGTGAACTTCTCCATAATCATTTGCTATCTATTCACACCTTATCCATCTTTCAAATAGGTATGATTTTACCCTATTTCACCCTAAAATATCATGTTGTTTGCCTACCACAATTTTTTTTTGCCTTACAGATGCATAAAACCCTACATGTTTAAAGTGTGTTCATTATATATGTTCCTTGTTATCTGATATAGTTGTCAAAATGAATATTGTATCTATACTTTCATCTATATTTAGTAGATTGTATATGATGTAAATTATTTATGAATTTCATGTGACAACCCTTCTCGAGTGAAGTGTATAAGTTTGGTTATGCTTTGGTCATATTTCTATTTTGGTACCAATAATCCTCATGAAGATTGAAGTTCTTAAATCCTTCATGTGAGCAAGCTACCTTAGTAGGTCCTCTCATCATGGTTTAGGTAGAGCCAAAAATAGTAGGGAATTAACCATACCCTCTATAGGTGCCTCCCAGTCATTTCCTTTATTTGGTCCTCTTTAGATGTTAAAACCTTCCCTATCCATTATGACATATTACTATTTTCTCATATCAGTTTTCCACTCTTCTCAAGTATGCAAGGTTAAATGTTAGGGGTTTACAATTGGGAACCAAAATATTCTAAAGTATAAATGCTCTGAATCTAGTCATTTTTTAATTTAGCATTCACCCTAGTCCAGAAATCACCTAGGTCTGTGTGACCTAGTTTTGTGTTTGTGATCTCATTATTTTTGGATTTCAAGATAAGTGAGACACCAAGTTCCTTGGATTTGAATTTCATCTCTTTTCTAGATATGGATTCTAGGAAATTTTCTAGGGGAAAACTAATTGCAGAGTTGGTAGGCTTTGGGATTTCAAAACATAGGTAAAAGTTTCAGTGGCAATTATGATTGCAAAATACACTTGCAAGGTCTGATGAAAACTTTGACAAGTTTTGGGGTTGAAATTGTAAGTAATATCCTTGATGGTATTTAGAGTTGTAAAGTGCACTAGGATTATCCATGGAATTATAATGTTTTAAATGCAAGTGGAAACTTCATGGGTTTTGGAAATATAATGGTAGGTGAAATGTCTATGGGGACTATGAATGGAATGTTTAAGGGAATATTCTTCTATTTTATATAAAACTCAAAAAAACCATAGGCTTTCTTGAAAGATAGAAAAAATGGAAAACCCTAGATCCTACCATACACTTCTGATTGGGGACACATTTGTTAAGCGAGAGCATGAACAATATGGAGATTTGATAGAACTAATTAGGGGATATCTTACCTTAATATACCATGCTAAGGAGGGTTCCAAATCCTCAAATCTGACATAATCATGCAATAATCCTAAGGGGGTCCTAATTTTTGATATTTCACCTATACTAATAACAAGTAAAGTAAATGTAATCTAGTGGTCAACAAAGCTTGTGGCATAACATGAGGGGTTGCTAAATAATCAAAACATGTATAAGAGAATATCAATTAAGATAAGTATGAGTAAGACCCTAATATGTGGAATATGAAGAGTAATATTATTTCAAGCCAATACTTATGCTACTTTTATCTACTAAAGAGAGGAGCAAAGTTAGAGAATACTTACCTGAATGATGAACTTGTCAAGACTCAATCTCTACCTTAGCCAAAGGGGATTCTCAAGAGGTTTTTGTGGTTTGTAAGGATCATTAAAAAAGGACAAAACATATAAGACTTATCCATAATATTATATTATCCAAGTAAAAACCCTAAGTTAAGACTCCTTAAGTAGAATGGTGGAAGAGCAGATTGTAAAGAAGAATGAGAAAATATTAACTCTTGATTACATATTAAAATAATGATAAAATGATCTTGTATTTATAGGTAGATTTGAACCTAAACCCTTCTAAAAATCCTAACCAATAGGGTCAACCCAATTGAACTAGCACAATTTTAGATAATTATTCACTAGGTCATGAGCTAGGTTGGCCAAAGTCCAAACTAATTTCTAAGTGAAAATAACCTAAAACTATACAAGGTCAACCCAATCGACCTAGTACAATTGACTAACAAAAGGGACTTAAAGTGAGGAAAAGAGGGATGGAAATTGGGAAAAGATTAGAGGTATTTTGCAAAGGAGGAGTGATAGATTAAAGAATGGTTTTAGAAGCTGGTTAGATTGGTAATGAGTGGAAATAAGGGACAACAATCATGTGAAACACTTTCCTAGTGCACCCCTTAGGGCATTCACTTAGAGAGATTGAGTCTCGATGGGTTATTATAAGATATAAATCATTAGTATTTGATAAAATTTAAAAATATTATGTACATACATATGCCCCACTCAAAGCTCATCACGTGTCACTAAGTATAATAGGTGATGGTGCTTTGAGAAAGAACATAAAGACACATAAGGTTGATGCTAAAAATAATTTAAAGTATGTTAAAGCATAAAATGATTGAAATTAAATGAATAAAAGGGAAATAACTAAAAATTAATGTGATGCATACCTTGACTTACCTTTATCATTGGATGGTTATTTATTGTGTTTTTAATTTTGATTGTGTAGGGTGTAGAGACTACTTTTGACAAACCCAAGAATACAAAACTAAATAGTAAAAACAAACAAATGCTAGAAATCTAAGATAATTGGTGCTATGTGGATGGTATGTACTTAGGAATTTGGCAAGTTGAGGTGATAAGTGTTATGTTAGACTAAATAACCAAGTCAAAAACAAGAGTAAATCGGGTAACCAAAAATCCAAGGCTACTAAAGACCAAAAAACTTAAACAAGTAAACCTTAAGTAAGAAATGAAAACTCACCAAATCAAACCAAAGATACATGTCAAAAAAGATGGCAATCAAACATTGATGTAAAAGCACTAACAAAATGGTAAAACAATATTGATGAGTGAGTAGTAACAATCCTTATCTCACTCAATAATGGAAAAAGGTGCATAAAAGGGAAAAAAAACATTTCCCAGTGAGAAGTAACAAGCCAACCTCACTCAATAAGAAAAAAATGGTACAAACTCATTTACCCATAACAAAAGGGTAGTACAACAATGAAAAATGATAAAAGGAAAGTAAAACAAGTCTAGAAATGTAGAACCATAGTATAAATAAAGTAATCCATAGTTACTCAAACATGTTTTAATCTAAGGATAGATAAAACTAAAACAAAGTAGTGCTAGCATGTTTTTAATAGGTGAAGAAGGTATTATAGAATAAGGTAAAGTAGATTTGTAATCACAATTTGCCTATCAAGGGGGGAAATGAAATGGGTGGAAGGGAGAATGAATTAAAAACCAAGGTAGAGGAAATCTATCAAAGTCAAAGCACTCAAATTAGGTTTGTCAAAATAAGAGGACTTTCAACCTTAAGGACTTTGAAGAAATTATCTTAGCCACACAAGTATTAAGTCAATAAATGAAGTATATAGATTATCCCATGAAGGCTATATGCATAAAAATTAAAATAGACCTACCTTCCCATAATGTGTTTCCTATTCCTCAATACCCCTTATAGAGTCATTGGTCTACTACAAAGATTGGGTAATTTTATGATAAAGTAAGTAGTACCATAGAGATTTTTTAATTCTCCTATTCCAATCAACTATCCTACCACACCCCAATGGACCTCAGCTCTATGTGAGGCCAACTTTGGAATTTGAGCTTCGATTAGAGATAGGAGATGTGTTTATAATCATGTTTTTTGGTGTGATTTGACTTTTGAGATTTATATTTTGGCTTTTAGATATCCTTTCCTTTTGTTTCAAATGATTTGGATTTTAAATTTATTGATGGATCTTTCTTATTCTTCCTCCATACAGATTTGGAAATCCAAACATGGGTGCTAAAGATTACTTTCATTTGAATACTTGGGACTTAGTTTCTAAGAGATAATTATAGATAACATGGTGTCTATGAGTCTCATAAATTTAGGCAAAATAAAAGTGTTATCTTGACTTTGACCTTATTTTATCCAATGTGGGATAAAAGGATAGGAAATCAAGAGGAATGACACATGGAATAATTTTAATTACTTCAAATTGTAAAAGGGTAAAATGAGGGATACAAAGATAGTAAATCATGATTCATTATCATAAGAATAAGGGAAATGGAGGAAAACATGTTAACATAGATTGTTGTGCAAATTTCATCTATTAAAAGAAACAAAAGCTAAATTTGAAAACAAGGATCAAAAACACATTCTAGAAAAGGAATGATAGGATGGTAATTTTATGAGGAAGGCTAGGTCCTATCCATGGTCTTACACTACAACTCATAAAATAAAAATCCATGAGGTTTCTAAAAATCATGTGAAAAATAAATGAGAACAAGATGGTATTTTGTGAGAAAGGCTTGGTCCTATCCATTGTCTTATACTGTAACTCACAAAAGATAAATCCAAGGGATGCCAAAAATTGTGTAAAAAGAGTATGAAAATAAAGAAAACTATGGTACATCATGAAGAAGATCAGGTCCTATCCATGGTTTACAATACAACTCATGAGAGAAAGGGGAAAACCAAAAGACCAAATAGGAAGGACTAAAGGTTTGTAATAAGAAGGAATTGATGTAGAGGGAGAGATCCATGTGAGTGACCTAAAAAAATTGTTAGATAGATGTAGATAAAAATCATGAAAATAAGGAGTTGTTTAGGTAAAGTAATTTTTAAGGAATTGTGCATTGGTGGGCTCTTTGAAAACATGGCCTTCATTGGTTTAAAGGTAGTAAGTACTTGGACCAAGATTATCTTTGACTAAATAAGGATACCACCATTTTTGGGTGTATTTACCTTCTTTATCATGAGTGTAGTATACTTTAAGAACAAGATCACCAACATTAAATGTGCAGATTTTAACACATTTGCTATGTTGTTTGGAAATACAACCTTGTATTGGCAGTTATGTTGTAAACCAGAAAGATGGTATTAATCAAAGAGATCAAGAGAATTAAATAAAGAATTACATAATTATTCATTGGGAATGATAACATGAAGAAAGATACAACGAAAAAGAATCTCAAATTTAAATGGGAGAACTGATTCAAAACCATAGACTAGAGAAAATGGCATTGCCCTAGTGGTAATATGTATGCTAGTCTGATAGGCCCAAACAGCATGATAGAGGTGAATGTGCCAATCCATATAGGTTTCATGAGTTATCTTTTGGATAATTTTTTCGATAATTTTTTTATTAGCCTTAGCTTGGTCATTTCATTACAAATGATAAGGTATAGAAAATTTTTGATTGATCTTAAATTTAGCACAAATCTATCTGATGTCTTTGTTTTTGAAGTTACCACCATTATTAGAAATGATAGTATGGGGAACACCAAAGTAGAAAATGATTTTATTAAGAATAAATTTGGTAATGGTGTTACTAGTGACATTAACAAGGGGCATGACTTCAATCCATTTGGTAAAATATTTAGTAGTGGTGATGATAAAAACATGTCCATCTTGGGATCAAGGTAATTTGTCAATGAGATCTAATCCCTACATGGAGAATGTCCAAGGAGATTTGATAGTCTAAAGCTTGGATAGAGGTGAATGAATTATATCATCATGAAGTTATAAAGGAGTACATTTTTTAGTGAATTTGATTGCATCCTTTTCAAGAGTAGGCTAAAATTTACCCATACGTAGGCATTTATGGGTTGTAACATGTCCGTTATAGTGGCCACTACAAATTCCCCATGTGATTGTTAAAAAAGAGGAGGGGCATCATCTTATATAATATAATAGAGTAAGGTACCTTCAGCATTATGATAATAAAATATGTTATGTCAAAATACATACTTGAAAGCTTATTTATGGATGCATGTATTTTTATGAGAGTCTAAGTTAGGAGGATAAGTATGATGTTCCAAGAATTGAATAATGTCATTATACCATAGCCTTTGTCAAATGGTAATATCCTTAATGTGATAGATAAGTGAGTTTGGTAGTTGAGTTTAGTATGGAGATTTTCTTATTTGGATAAGAAAATTAGGATCAAAAATAACTTGGTGGGCATGAAAGAGAGATGTTGAGGAAATGAGGGAATCAACAATGAAATTTTGATCTTGACAGATAGGTTCAATAGTGAAAGAGATGAAATAATAAGTAAGAGTGGTTGAAATTTGATGATAGGTAGTGATATTCTCACTTTAACATTGGTAATCACCATTTACTTGGTAGAAAATAATTTGAGAATCACCTAAAGCATGTAGGTATTGAATGTCTAAATCAAGAATAGATCTCATGCCTAAGATTAGAGCTTTGTATTCGGCCATATTTTTGGTGACATCAAAGGTGAAACAAAAATATAAAAGAATTATTTTACTAAGAGGACTTGTAAGAATTCAACCTACCCCAACTCCTTGAATACATTTAAAAACATCAAAGTGAAGGGTCCAAGTATCCTCATGTACATCTATATTAATTTTAGGAAGTTCTTTGATAACTAATTTAGGTTTAGTAATATCAAAGGGAATAGAGGATTCATCAAGATTATTTTTTTCAATATCATTGGTAAAGTTATGAAAATAATATTTGAGATAAATAGCTTGATTAAGACCTTAAATATAGAGGATATTATCATTTGGAAGACTATCTTGAAGCGGAGAGGTAGCTAGAATGGGAGCTACATCAAGTTGATCAGATATGACTTGCCCTTTGATAGATTTTTGAGTGATGATATAAAGAATAAATTCTATAAGGAGGACCATCCATTTTCCAATTCTATCTCTAGGAAGAAAGGATTTGGAGAAGAAGTGATGAAGGGGGTTAGAATGAATGATGACATAAGTAATCTAGTAAATCATATAGTACTGAAGCTTTTCAATTGTGAAGTAGATGGTGAGGCAATCACATTCAACTTTGGTATAATATGTTTCATAATCAATGAAGCCTCGACTAATTTAATAAATGGCATACTCTCTTCTAGTAGCATCTTGTTGGGTAAGCATTGCCCCAACTAATATAGGTGTGGAAGAAGTATATAAGATCACTGGTTGATTATTGGTAAAAGGATGAAATTTGGATGGGTGAAGCAATGACTCTTTCATGTTATGAAAATATTTTTGATAAGGTTTCATCCATCCTAAAGCAATACCTTTCTTAAGAAGAGAATTTTTAGAATGGATGTGATAAGCCATTTTGGGGATGAATCATCAAATTGCCCCAAGTTTACCTAAGTATGTACAAATTATAGTAATCGAATGAGGAATGGGAATGTTGATGATAGCACTAATCTTAGCTGGGTCAACATTGATGCCATAGAGATATAATAAGAATATTAACAATTTTCCAAATATGACACCAAAGACACATTTGTAAGGATTGAGTCTAACTTGATATTTAAGAAGGTAGTCAAAAATGATAGCAAGATCACAAAGATGAGTTTGATGACTTTTGGATTCAGCAATGAGATCATCAACATAAGTTTCAACAATTTTATGGATAAGATCATGAAAGATGTGAGTTATTGCTCATTGGTAATTGGTTCCAACATTTTTGAGACTGAAAGGCATTTTGACATAGTAATAGGTTCCCCATTTCATGGTGAAAGTGGTCTTATATTGGTCCTTGGGGGTAATGTGAATTTGATTATAACCCGAGAAACCATCCATAAGAGATAACATTTCATAACTAATTATAGAGTCAATGATGGCATCTATTGAAGGTAAAGGGAAGTTTTCCTTAGGAAAAATGAGGTTAATATTATGGAAATCAATACAAATGCAAATGTTCATAGTGACCTTTTCTAAATGATAATAATGTTATAAACCCATTCAGAATAGTCCACTAGTTTGATAAATTTAGCATCAGGTAATTTGATGATTTCCTTGTGACATAAGGTGAAAACCTCGAGTGGAAATTTTATTTGCTTTTGATTCACAAGTTTGGCATCAAGATAAGTAATGATGTTATTCACCACAATTCTAGGGTCAATACCAATCATTTCCTTGTAAGACCAAGTGAAAACCTCATGATACGTATCAAAGAATAAGCTAAAATTATCATGTTCAGTAGGTGAAAGTTTGTGAGAAACTATAATAGGTAAAGGATAAGATGGAGTAACACATTTAATGCAAGTGGTTTCTTAGATAAACATGGCATTATGTTCTTGAAATTAGTATGGTTCATTAGGTAAATAATAAATTAGATTATTTTTGGGATCAATGCTAGCAACAAAGTTGTTAAAACAAGGAGTTTTAGTTTTAAAATTCCCAAGTTTATCATGTTGCCGAGAAATTTGAGGTTCTTGAGCATGAAGTATTTCAATAATAGATTTATCACTAGGAAAGGTAGGAAGAGGACCATAATTCTCAACATTTACTTTGAGATCTATAATTTGATTACCATGGCGGTCATACTTAGAATGTATCTGATGAACATTGGTTGCCTTAAAATATAGTGTAATCTCAAGAGTAGGAGAGGGAGATGGATCATATTGTATTGGAGTATTTTTTTTTTTGGTGATGGGAGAAGGATTAGATGTAATGATTGGATCAATAGGTGGTAAAAGAGATGTTGAAATTTTTGAAGATTCGAAAGGTATAAATTTCTCTACCACCCAAGGAGTATCAATAAGAGGAGAATTAGTAGGAGGCACATGACCCTCAAGATCGAAGTCATGATTCATAGAAATGGTGTCGACATCCCAATTAAAATCATGTATTTGAGCTAAGGTTTTTTTATAATGTTGTACATCTAAGTCTCAATATTGATCTTAGTCCATTATGTAATTATCATCATATGTTGGAGAACTGTACATGATTGAGAGTCAAGGAGAGTTTTAGAAGGTGAAATCCCAATATTACAAAATATACAAAGAGACATGATGAGAGGATCTTGAAATAATTTAGCCACCCTAAAGTCATTGCAAGTAAAGGCATATTTTGGTAAATAAGGTTCTTGATCATTGCATGGAGGGGGGAAATCAATAATCTCATCAATAAGAGGAATAGTGTGGTCCCTAGGTAATAAATAAGGAGGAAGCCACTGCAAAATATATGGAGGTATCTTGGTGTTATTTAAAGTATGTTATAATTCATTAGGTTAAACATCAGTAGAATCTATAAGAGTAACTTGTAAATCAGCATTCATGTTGATGAATTTGGGTAAATAATCACTATTGATGTTAGGAATGGTAGGAATATGATACTAAGATTTTGGATTAGGAAGTTTAATACTCCATGGATTGGGGTTAGCCTCATGCTTATATAATTTTCCATTATGTAATAATTTAATGCATTTTATATCAAAATAAGTAATGGCTCTCATTAGATGAGTCCAAGGGTGACCAAAGAGTATATTATAAGATAGGGGTAAATCAAGGACCATAAGTTTAGTTTAAATGGTCTTAGGTCAATATTTAATGGAATATAAATTAAAAAAAGTGGCTTTTGATTTATTTTATCAAAATCACAAAAATTAATATGGGTTGGCTTGAGATGATCCTTATTATAGCCAAGTTGCTAGATAGGCCACAAAATTTCACATTAATACTAGAGCCTTCATCAACTAAAACTTTATAGATAAGGGTGGTATTAATGGCTACTTTAATGAAAAGTGGTGGATCATCAGCACAAAAAATAATTTCATCATTAATCATGTCCTCTTTAAGAAATTTAATAAGAGTTTTTCAAGAATGACACATACTTTTAATGGTATTGACATTGGTAGGTTGAGATTCAATGGAAGGTGATTATTCATCTATAGAAGATGTATATTCAATTCTTATATTTGTTGCATAATGAACTTATGATGATAGGGTGAATTAAAAACCAACTCCATAAGTAAAATCTTACAAGACATAGAGTTAAGTTCTTCAAAAAAGTTCCAATGAGATTTAGAAAAAGAATCAACATGAGGTTTAGGAGGTAAATTAGGTTTTTAAGGTAAAGATGTCATTGGAGATTCAGAAAGAAGAAGTGGTTTCTCATGGGCTTTTGAGGCTATATTATTAGTTGATTTATACTTGATAAGTCATTATTCTAAATATGGCTTCTTAGGTTTGGTAATAGGATCTTTATGAGCTAACTTGTAATGAAAATTGACCTTAGTAGTGTTAACATATTGAGAATTATTATAATATTGGTTGTAATCAACATCAATGGCACAAAATTCCTTGGTATTTGGTTCATTATTTGAAAAATATTTTTGTTTTTTTGAGGTAAAAGCTTTATAAACCTATAATTTTTTAGAAGCAGTGGTGCAATTTTGACGATGAAGGTTGATCATGGCTTCATGATTAAATGAATCACCAAGCATATAGGAGATAGCAAATTTAGTGATTCCTCTACAATATTCATGGGAATAAACAATTTTGGCATGGAAACAAAAAAATATATTAGGTTCATACCATTTAAGAGGATTTTTAGAATAGGTGAAAGGTCTAAAGGGCGATAAGAGTTGTTTCATTTGCTACATAGAAAGTGGTGTGTGAGAAGATGAAGGGATGTCAGCTTTGGTAACTCCTAGTTTGGTTTGCATAGAATTATTAGTTATAGTATTGGTATATGTTTTAAAATATCCTTTTAAAAGTTTAGGATTAGGTTTGAATTGCTTCATGAGAAAATCTTGATGTTTAGTTTGATTAAGAGCTTCATTAAGTGTTTGTGGAGCAAAGTTTCGAACCTTATATTGAAAAGAAAGAATCAAAGAAGTGATAAAGAGTTTGAAATTTTTATAATCAGTCATGTTATGGTCAGCTTTATGGGCCAATGATTTCCATCATTTGATAAAGTCATGAGCTGATTCAGTGAAAGATTTCTTAACATTGATGAAATGGCTAAGACAATTTTTAGGAAGATCATTGTGTTTAAATTCTTTAACTAAGGAATTAACCAAATATTCAAGTTACCAAATAGAATTTTTGGGTAATTGGTTGTATAATTTTAATACATCACCAATGAAATTTTTGACTAAGAGTTTAGTTGTTACAAAGGTATTAGTTTGGATCCACTCTTTGTAAAGGTTACCAACAACTTTGAGAAATGAGGTAGGGTCTTTAGTCCCATCATATTTGATAGTTGGAGATATGTTATCAATATCAATGGATATAATGAAGGGAGATAAAGGCTCATTTTGAATAGTTTGAAGCATCTTGTTATTCATTATGGGTTGAGGAATAAAATTGCCTAAAGCATCTATAAGAGGTGGAGGAATGTAATTAGGATTAGCTTGTGGATGAATATTTGGAGGTTGATTAGCCATATTAATCAAATGTTATTGAAGTTGCATCATTTGATTGGTGTTAGAGTTTTGAATTATGTTCATTTTTTGAACAACTTGGGAAAGAAGTTGAGTTATATCAAGAGGTGGGCTGGTGTTAGTAGGAACACTCCCCAAATTTATAATAGGGGAAGGATTGTTAAAAGATGGATTATTAATGGGATTATTGATTAAATTTGTGTCAATTTATCCCACATTAGATTTAAAATTTTGAAGATGAGAAGTGTCTTGGTAGGTATAGAAAGGATCAAACCCATCAATTTCATCTTGAGGTGTGATTTGCACCATGTTATAGGTCATGGATGAAGGAGGGGAAGAGGTGCCCCAAGAGTGATGGTTCTCTTGGGAGGTAAAGAGAGGCATAAATGAACATCCCATATAGTATCTAAATGTATTCAAGCTATCCAAGAAGATTATGATAGAATACTTCATTATGACTGTAGAGAAATGAATAGATTGTTAATAAGTAAAAATAGTGAATTAAATCAGTAAACAAGGAAGGAAAAAAATAGTATAGAGTTGATTGGGTTGACCTAGTATAGAGAGTAGGGTCTAAAAACTATATAGAGTCAATTGGGTTGATATAGCGTAGCAAACAAGGGTTAAAATGTGTATTTGTTCAACTGGGTTGGCCTAACATAGTAGGTAGGAAATAATAGACAATTTTTAAGAGACTGTATCAATAGAAATGACTATGTACTAAAACAAGAATAATTTTACAAGTAATTAGGAAAGAAAGAACTAAAGGGAAACACATAATAAATTAGATCAATAAGTTGATCCAAATGAGGCACATAGCATAAAACCTTGCACCAATGTTGGATAATGCAAGTTTTTAAAATACAACATAAAATTGAGCAAAGAAAAATCAATAAACTTGAAAATTAAAAGCTAAATAAGTGGTCAACCTAAATTTTATTAGTTTATTTGAGTATAATCTTAGATATGATAGGAATTTGGTTGTAAACAAGGAACTATAAAGTAATCTAAGGATAGTTTCAGGATGTTTGGACTAAAAGGGATCTGTATTGGCAATGGTATAGGCTTGGTATTGGGGCCTACCCCTCACATCACACACCACAAAAATAAGGGTATCGGGTGCTTATCCAAAATATACCATTAACCACATGTTTATACATGGCCAAAAAATCAAGTTGGCTTCTCCCATGGTGATGAAATCCAAGAAGGTTGGCCTTGGGTAGACAATTGTTAAAATGCTTGTTAAGATTTTATGGTTTGGTCATGTGTGCATAAAAGAGAAAATATTAAAATTAAATAGTATATTGAAAACCACATAATTAATCTATTCTAAACATGCAAGCAATAAGAAATGAAAGTTTGAGCTAATTACTAGCATATAAGGGTTAAATCCCATCTTTAATACAGAGTACAGTAGTAATGTAGTTGATAGTGTATGTATAGAATACAAATTAGAATCAATAGGGTCACCCTGTACTAAAGAAGAAAAAATATTAAAATTAAATACATTGATAGGTTCAACCTAGCTTTCTAAATAGAATACAGAATATAGAACTACATCGATAAGGTTGACCTAGTTGACTGTACAAGGGCATATTTAAAGACTACAAACTATGAAAGACATGACTATAAGGAAAGAGAGAAATATAGAAAGGAATATTAGTGGGTTGGATGATGAAGAGAAATGATATTTTTGTTTAATAACCTTGATTTTTACTTGAAAATTTTACTAATTGTGTTGACTGGGTCAACCAAGATTTGCATAAACATGTTGTTGATAGCCTAAAAATGTATAGGGTCAACTGGGTCGACCTAGTAGTCTGAATCTGATGCTTGGAAGTGTATAGGGTCAATTGGGTAAACCTAGTAGTTTATATGGATGTCTAAAAATTTGAAAACGTATAATATGTCAACTAAGTTGACCTAGTATCCTGAACCTGGAAAATAACCTACATAGATAGAATAGATTCGTATGGATGTAACTGTGTGTTAAACTTGCACATAAAAGTTAGAAATGTGTTGATAAAGTTGACCCATTATTGTGAATATATGATAATAAAAATAATAAAATAAGTGAAACAAATCTTGAAAGGGTTATATTTACCTCGAGTTCACTATAATGTATGTAATCAAAAATGCATCATGTCTATAAATCAATCCTAGCTCAAAGAAGATACATCATACCATACACTTCTGATTGGGAACACATTTGTTAAGCGAGAGCATGACCAATATGGGTATCCACTAGACCTGATTAAGGGATATTTTACCATAATACACCATGATAAGGAGGGTTCCAAAGCCTTCAGTCTAACACAATCACACAATAACCCTAAGGGGTTCCTAATTTTTTATATTACACTTATACTAATAACAAGTAAAGTAAATCTAATCTTGTGCTCATCAAAGCTTGTGGCACAACATGAGGGATTAGTAAACAATCAAAACATGTTTAGGAGAATCTCAATTAATCTAAGTATGAGTAAGACCCTAATATGTGGAATATGAATAGTATTATTATTCGAAGCTAATACTTATGCTACTTTTATCTACTAAAGAGAGGAGCAAAGTTAAATAATACTTACCTAAATGATGAATCCATCGAGACTCAATCTCTCCCTTAGACAAAGGGGATTCACAAGAGGTTTTTGCGGTTTGTAAGGATCAATAAGAAATGCCAAAACATCCAAGACTATATTCTCAAAGTAGAAACCCTAAGTTAAGACTCCTCAAGTAAAATGGTGGAAGAGCAGATTGTAAAGAAGTATGAGTGAATAATAAATCTTGATTGCATATTAAAATAATGATAAAATTATATTTTATTTATAGGTGGATTTGACCCTAAAAACATCAAAAAATCTCAATCGACATGGTTGACCTAATCAACCTAGCAAAATTTCAAACAATTATTCACTAGGTCATGAGTTAGGTCATCCAAAGGCCAAACTAATTCCTAAGTGAAAATAACCTAAAATTATATAGGGTCAACCTAGTTGACCTAGTATAGTTGATTGACAAAATGGATTTATGGTGAGGAAAATAGGGATGGAAATTGGGAAAATATTGGAGGAGTGTGTAAAGGAGGTGTAATATCTTAGGGAATGGTTTTAGGAATTAGTTGGATTGGTAATGAGTGTAAATAGCGACAAGAATCTTTTGAAGTACCTATGGTCTATCCACCCATTTCCCAGTGCACCCTTTAGGGTGTGTACTAAGATACATCAAGTCTCTATGGGTTCCTATAAGATGTAAAGTGTTAGTATTTGATAAAATTTGAAAATATTATGTTTATATAAATATGAAGTCATATAAAACTTCCCTATATTATTTAATTTTATCAATTGTTTATGGATGGAGTCACTTATCTGTTGGGCCCAATAGATGTATTATTTATTTTGATGGATTATCCATATGTATTGGCACATCCAATCTTAAAATTTATTAGCATTAGGGCTCCCAGTGATTCTATGTAGGAGTATGATTAAATCACCCACTTCATCCTTAAAATCTATCCTGGCCAGTGTCTTGGGTAGTTTTGTAGAGGTAGGCCTAAGGACTTTTATCCGTTGTTTATTGATGACCCTTATACATCTAGTGTTATTATCCTAATAAAAACTATTTGATTATTTATAATTTATATCAAGATAACTCATATTATGAGATTAGTAACACTGAATCTATGAATTCAGGGTCTAGGTTCAAAATCCTTCCTCCCTTATCATTTAATACTTCTCTCTTTTTTGTATCATAGTGCTTTGAAAATATGAGCACTAACTTAGGGATATACACTGATAAGGGGAAAGTTAATGCTTGAGGTAGTCCATAGTCATAAATACTCTGAATCTAATAATTTTTTAATTTAGCATTCACCCTAGTCCATAAATCACCTAAGTCTATGTGACCTAGGTCTATGTCTGTGATCTAGAGGGGATTGTGATTGTGAAAATGGAAAATTGTAACTTCTACTTTGACCTCCATTTTACACTGATTATCTAAGTTCATTGGAAATGGGAAAATGGAACTCGATGTGTAATTTACAACTTTAGAAGTTGTAAATTGCAACTAGGGTTACAATTTTTAGAGGAGGGGTAGTCGTAGGAAGCAAGTCTTGAATTGCAATTTATAACTTTACAAGTTTCAAATTTTAACTAAATTTCTAGTTTTTGGTAGGACTGATGCATGGGAAGTGGAGGTTGGAAATCAATTTTCAAGTTATAAGTTTATAAATTTCATTAAAACCTCCAATTTTAATGGGGAAGGTGTTTGGTAGAAGGTAGATCTCCATTTATAATTTGAAACTTTGTAAGTTATTAATTGTGATTTGGGTTTCCATTTCTGATGATCATGAGTTTTGTAAGAATTGGAGGCTGGGAAGAAATTTAAAAGTTTTCTAGTTGAAAATTGCATGCTAATATCTAGTTTTTGTCGGCTATGAGTAAAGTGGGAAGCAGAGGTCTAGAAGCAATTTACAATTTTACAAGTTGCAAATTGCACCCAGATCTTTGGTTTTTGTTGGACTTTGGGAAAAGAGTGTCCTGGGTCATTTTAAGGCCTTTTTCCAAAAAATTAATGGGTCTTCCTTAGGTTAATATATATTTTGACATTTTTTGGGACAAAAATATCAATAGGTTCCTTTCACTCTTTTTAACTTTAAGCTTACTTAGGGATTAATAATGTGCACATATATTTAGTGCATAATAAGATGCTTAATTATGTGCACATATGTTTATTTCACAATATATTCACTCCACTATGAGTGGAACAGACTCCATAATGGGTTGGTTACCACTTTTTCCCCCACTTTGATGTGTGCAAATAATGTTGGCATACCCATTATGGGTTATCTACCCCACTCTCTCTTTCCTATATATTGAGCATTATAGTAGTGAATTTGTAATGTGAAACAATGTGAAATGAAACAATGTAAGGTATAATGTGAAAATTATAATGTATATTTAATATATTGCATTTATGCAACTCCTTTGATTTCAGGTTGATCAGTTCCATTTCATTGAATTTGTGTTGTATGATTTTTAAATTCTTTGATAGATTATAGTTTATTCTTCAAGTTAAATCTCTAGAGTAATAGTTCTTCCATTAGGCATTATAATCACATTAGTCTATCTTATTTTAATATTATATTGGTCCCTCATACAAATAAGTATAGAGTTTGATCACAGAGAAACTACAATTATCTATAGAAGGAAATTTTGACTATTTAGATTTTCATTGAGAATGAATATTGCCAAGAGGTTCATATTGATGAAATATAAGAGTCAAATACATGAATAATTTATTTTCTATAACATTTGGTCCATGATACAGTTGAGTTACAACATATTATATATTTTGAGGAATCAATAGGACATATCATAGTATTAGTCTCGTATGGCCCATGAGTTGTTGACACACTTATATTTGTGGTGGGTATAATGGACTAATCACAAGCTACATTAGGTCAAAAATGGTTATAATAGATAGAAATAATATTTTATGTACTTAATAAATACATTAAATTTTGATTTGAGGATAGTATAATAAAAATATTCCATGAAGGAAACCAATTATAATCACAAAATTAGGAATCCAAGAACAAGTCTAACTCTAGTATTTCCTATGAAAAAACATGATTATTCATTTTTAGTGGAATTGCATTCAATGTGTATTCATAATATCTAATCAAAAAAAGGAAGTGCGAACATCATAGATGAACCAAAATATGATGACGATGATGATGATGATGATGATGATGATGATATATGAGTATTTGGCATGATTCGATATCCAAAATTACATAACCTTCCACCAAATAAATAAATTGATTTTAAACATCCCTTGGATGTGTTATTAAGACTTTAATTTTCATATATATTCATAATAATCAAAAATTAGAATAAAAAATCAGGGCCTAACCATAACATGTTTTCATAGTTATTTCAATGATCTATGTTTTTGTTGGAAATATATAAACAAATGGGTTTATCACAAGTTTGGTAGATTACATGTTATTTTCATGCACACATTCATTTTACACTATACATATCACATGTTTGGTATATTACATGTATTTTTCATATGCACATGCATTTCACACTATATATGAGTGAGATATAGGAAATACAAGTTATACATGATACATAGATGTATATATATAGGACTTTCCCACATCTAGGGGATATGTCAATGCTTGAGGCATCTCATTCCATATTTCATATTATTACATGATATATATTTCTATAACTTTTACATTTATCATGTTGAGTTACATTGATTTTGTACATATGTCATGATATTTTTTATATTATTTACAATGCTACATTTCATGGATATGTTACTTTTTAATGATGTGATATTAACATGGATGGATAGT
>JARHVA010007251.1:0-115000 GCA_037957365.1 Torreya grandis | reverse complement strand
AAAATAAAGTGTGGTTACACAATACTCTTTATCTTTTTACTCTACCATTTTAAAACTAAAATAAAAAGGGGGGAATTCGTAGACACATAAATCTAGTATTAGACACTTAAAAATCTAAAACTTGACCTATATTTACTTTAAATTACTTATGCACACACATATGGCTCTTACACACCCTTCTCTCCTATCTACTTACCTTCTACGGGCATGGCTTTCCCAATTTACTATCAATTATCTATATTAATTCCTTAGTCTACACCTATTATATCATTTATCCTAATCAAAATGTCTCCTAATCATCAAATCATTATTTCTATTTTCCAGACACCTTTAACCATTCTCAAACAACTTCAAATTTTTAAATGTGTCCACTTTGTTGGATTTATTTACACACCTATAAATAGTCATTTTCCAAATTCAAATCATCCTTATGGGTTAATTAATATGTTTCATATGTCATTGGTATGATAAGTTACTTAAATATTCATTTATTTATACACAATATGTCCAATTATATTCCCTATCTATCACTCACCTAGCAAGTATCAATCAAGAATTAGTCTATCACTTAGATGTTGAGAATAATTATTTGAAATATTCCAAATAATAAAATATGCACAAGTAGTATGACCTCACCAAGGCAATTCAATATTTTCCATTATCAAGTGCCAAAATATATAACATAGGTTGAATTCATCTAATGGAGAACAATTACATGCATACACGTAACTTGGATAATTATTTTAGTTTAAACCCTCTTCAAAGTGTTGGAAAGGTAGGTAGTGCTCAGGCACTCCAAAAAGAGTAGTTACAGTTAAGTCAGCCCATAATTGGATCTATGGTTTCAAAGTGAAGGAAATAAGTCTTTAGACTTTTGCACATAATGAGCTTTTAATATTACACAAGATGGTGATTTATAAGTAGGTGAAATGATGTGTTGAAAGAGTTAGGAACATTTTTTAGGGTAAATATAGTATAATTTAGATGGATAAATATTTAAAAAGTGTCTATATTCTAATATACACATCCAAAATGGTCCAAATAGTTATTTTCCAGAGCTAGTGGACCCCAGATTCAGTTTCAATCTTCTCTACCACCTACACAATGTCTCAAACCAAAATATATCATTAACAAGATAATTACCTTGGTCCTCTTAACTTTTCATAAATGGTAAAGTTTAATTTAACATTTTCTTATAACATTTATATGTTCATAATTTATACATATCTTAGACAATTTGAATTATCCTAATTTTTATCTTGTTTAAAAACATCAATAAAAAATAAGGTAAAACACACATGAGTTATTAAAATATACATTAGTTTTTTTCTTAGGAATTATAATTACAAGATAAAATATAAACAAATATAACATGATGTACTAAATCTTCTTCTAATTATATATTCACCTAGATTTTATATTAGACACTTTGGAAACATCTTCTTGGGCACACTTTGACATACTTGGATGTTGCATGCACATTTGAATATTATGCACACTTTCCCTCTATCCATATACCCATTTGTTTCCTTTACCAACACTATTCATTGGAAACACATATTCATGATCAGCCTAATATATATAAAAATCTTATAGAATCCAAAATGGACTATTTCTATATCTCATATCGCTTATTCACACTCGAAAGACTATACCAACAACAATTGGACAATTATAGTCATTGTAGATTTGTTTCTACCAGAAATTTCCATGAACACTCAATAATTATTTTTTAATTTTTTAAATCTCCTTTAAGTCATCCTATACATGTTTCATTGTTTAGTCATAATATGAAATATCAAAGATTAAAATATAATTATAAATCAATCCTAATGTTTTACTCGCTTGGCCATCACATTGAGAGTAACTTGAACAAATTGATAAATCAATTAGAACTCTTTTGAGACATTATCATAAAATTATATAAATTTGAAAAATCCACTCAAAGGATAAGCCCTATAACTAAGTCTGAATAAACTCTTAGGTCAATCTTGGATGGTGTCAAGTGTCAAAATCCAAACATTATATTGCATTCTAGATTGATCAAATTTTTCCAAACATCTGCATAAGTGGGATAACTACATGTGGTTCAAGCCCTATTGGGAGTATTGGAATTTAGGAAAATATTAATGGCTTAGAGGGGAGTGGTTTAGGTTTTTTAATCTTATATACTAACCTTTTTTTCAATCATCATATTATGTTCAAAATTGTAATTAGGGTTTCAAAGGAAAGAGAAGGGAAATAAGGATCATCACATAGGATTATAAGTGAGTGCATGCATAGGTAGCATCTAAAGGTGTAGGAATAACTATTTAAGGAATCACATACCTACATATTCTACAAAGATATTATTCATAGAGATAGGACAATACCAGCCATTGTAGGGGTCTCACTATTACTAGCAGTGTCCAAGTAATATTTGAGCTATAATTTTCTAATTTAAGTAATGGAAAAGTAGACACAAAATATTTTCAAAACACATGATGAATATTATAAGTGACAAAATACAAAAATATGTTAATTACATCTCTCCATTTATATTTCAATTTTAAATTTTCTAAGTGTAATATCAATATTTTTATTCTTTAATTCAAATTAGCCCTAGTTTTTCATTATTTACATCACATTAATCTAAAATTACTAAACTATTATAGTGAATTTGATAATTTATCTAAGTGTAAAAACCCTAGGTTTCCCCCTACATTAGGGTTTCAATTTTTTTAGGGTTTAAAATTTATCCTTTATTAGGGTTTGAATTTCAATTTGATTTCTAATAAACCCTTATCACATGCAAAAACCTAAAAAAATTCTCCTTTGCCCTAAGCTTTCATGTTTATTCTCATGTTAGTGTTATTTATTATCTTCATACATTTTCAAAATATATGTGATTGAAAACAACTATATTTTTGAAAATCTTGGAGAGTTTTCTTAGACACATTGGTTTGATAAAAAAAATCATTTTGTTCCATAAAATTCATAATGGATTTTTTGGAATTAGGGTTTTGATATTTTCATTAGACTTGATCTAATGGATGAAGGATATATATATATATATATATATATATATATATATATATAATGGATTTTTTGGAATTAGGGTTTTGATATTTTCATTAGACTTGATCTAATGGATGAAGGATATATATATATATATATATATATATAAATGGGTCTCATCCATCTATTTATATTAATCAAGAATATGTTTTTCCCCTAAAATTCATCATGTTTTTCTTATTGTGCTCTGTTCTTTATTTGGACCTTGTAAAATTGAATTTTTGCATATACACACCTTTAGGATTTCATTATTTGGGCATTGTTTTATTGTAATAATGGGTCAAAAAAATTATATGTACTACTATAGACATGGTGTTGAAAATCATGTATTTCATTTATCATTTGTATCATAAATTCATATTTAAGATAAGGACAGGTATTGATAAAAAAAACTAATAAAATTAAGGATGATATTAAATGTGAGGATATATTACCTCTCCTTAGTAATATGCATTCCATAAATATTTAACCTGATATTCTTCTATTTACTACTCAAATATAAATGTCATGTATGACTCCTTTAATTCCTCCTCCCTAAATACCTCATGGTAGAGATAACTAACGTCCCTCACCTATTATTTTGCCTAGTCTTATATAGCAAATGTAATTCCATGATATCAAAACATGAAGAGGTAAAAAAGTGATGAAATAAAGTGAAATGAAACTATGGATATTTCTATACATGAATGTTTATTATCTTCCATTAGTAACACATATTGTGTGAATATTGAATCTAAAATATTGGGGGATTATGGTCATAATTCCATATCTTCCCAACCCATGGTAATTAGCATGCCTAGTCCTACCATCAATGATAAGACTCAACCCTTGAAAGAACCTATTCAGAGTGCCACCATTCCTACACATTATATCCTTACTATGAATAATTCCATAGATAAGTTAAAATGGGTCTAAGCCTTATCTTTAACTTGAATATAAACTTGCACATGACCAAGATACTAAGCATGCTATTGTATATTACATCTCTATCTCACCAATCAAAACCTACGTGTCTCAAAATATTTCATCTCAAACACGGGTTAAGAAACATAAATAATATATGACTAATGAGTCATTAAGTTGTTATATGATTACAACTTATCCAAATAAAACTCTCATAAATGTTTTTCAAAACAAATTGATCATATTATCTCATAATCATCATACATAAAAGTCTAGGCATTATTATAATTATCATAGATTCCATGGGCATTCCATAGATAGGTATCATGATTTGAAACATAAAATAAAATATATTATTGATAGTGGTGAATTTTCATTGGATACATCTATTAAGACACCATAGCACTCAATAACACCTTCCAATATTGAGAAACCCACTCAAATTATGGCTCCATCTATCTTGAATTACCAAAACAAGTATTATCTAAAGAATAATTGCCTAAGTAAAAGGAATTAGAATAATAATTACATAATCAATACATACATAATAATATTAATATTATAAACATGGTTTCTAAGGTGGTAACTAAAACTTCTTCCTCACTCATAGAAACTTTAATCATTAGCCCTCACATAGAACTTGAGCAATACACCAGTGTCAGATTTAATTTTATTAAATTAAATTTTTGTATCATAAACCTTATAAAAAATATTAAATATGATGTTTAACACTTTAATAAGAATAAATTATCCACACCACTCACAATAGGATCCATTAACTAGCCCATTACTCTTAGTCTTAAGTTGTGTTTCACCATATTCCACATTGACCTATTTTTACAAAATAAATTGTTATACTATGAAACTCATGGATAAGATCAATGGATGTAAAAATTGACAAGAATAATGATCACATGAATTTTTATCTCTAAGTAAATACTATTTCCACTCTATGATACAAAACATCTCCAAATCAAGAAGAATAAGTGGAAAACATTTTTTTAACTAGTGCTCAAGCAATGATATATAATTCTTATAGACACATCAAAGGGATTGTAGTTGGTTTTCATGATACAATGGTGATGGATACATTGAAGATAAAAAAAATTAATAACCCAATTCTAAAATATGGTGTGGTCACTTATACATACCTTACTACAAATGGAGAAGATTATTGGAATGACAAGTCTAAATTAGTGGATGTTGAAAATTATGACATATATGATATAGGGCATACATGTGATCATCTCATTAATGGGAATATAGGTTATCCATAACATAATTCAACTCAAACATTTTTTTTTTTAAAAAAAATTAGAATCTATGCATGATATGTTTTATTGGTACACATAGCCTATTAAAGTTATTTATCATATACATGGAGAATTACATATCTATTTATATGTACTTAAATTTAGTGGTATACATGAGTGGTTTTTAAGATATACTTTTTCATATGACACATGCAAATGTAGAGTGTGATAGTATTTATACCCAAGGGAAATCTTTATACATTGGGGGCATGATTACACTAGGTGAATATTTATACACTTATCAAGATATATGTTTCTATTTTGGTTCATTGATCATAGTAGACTATTAGAAATAACTTGATATTGTTCATACATTCTATTTTTATTTCAATGGATATTATTATTTACTATATTAGATGATGACATTGATTGATTATGTGGACTAACATTGATTTCTCTATTTATGCTTTATATTCATGATTATGACATTATGTTATCATTAACGTGTGATTTTATATGAGTTATACGATTGTGTTTTGTCACACCATTTGTCAAATACATCAAATAATCCTCTAATTCAATTCTTCTCCATGCCATGTTCATGGCAAGCCTAAGTCATGTCATGACTTGAGTGTTTGTATGTTTCATGATCATGATATTGTGTGTGTATGGATACATAAATGAATATTAATATGAGTTTGATCCATGATTTACATCATACATACTTATATTTTATGTGATGCCATTATTTATACCATGCATCTATTGTGATTCTTATTAGTACATGATTAGTTGATATATCTACTAAACATTGACACATGTATGCCCATTAACTTGGACTACATGTTTCATAAATGTTTAAATTACCATTTTTTTCTATGATGACGTATTTTATCATTTTTGTATACATACTTTACATCATTATATATCTATATATAAAACATAGTGTGTATAAATATTTATTTTGAGGTGACTGGTTTGCATTATTCATCCCTCATACCAAAAGGGATAGTGGGATTATCTTAGAGATTCAAGCCATGATAGACAAAAACTTCACATTTGGGTCAGATTATTTGATTTAGATAAGGAAAATTGAGTAGATTGGTTCAGATGATGTGATTCATATAGATCCGATTGAGCAGATTAAGGCATATATGGGATAGTCTATGACATTATGATAGATAAATGATGATATTGTATATCCCTTTGAGGTACAACTAGATCATTTTTAGGGCATAAATGTGGTTCATTCAAACACATTTTTATTTATTTATTTACAATCAATGGTACTACATAATCACTCTAGGTCTATAATCCATATGTAGTAGTTGATCCTTTACATAAGCCTAGTTTTGGGGTTCAAATTTTACATACAAACTTATTATTGGGTTACAATTTTACATACAAACCTATTTCATGGTTATACCTTTACATATGAACCTAATTTTTAGGCTCCAAAAAAAAATTATTATGATATCAAAGTAGTGCAGTTGAATTTTTTTTAGGGCTCAATTTCTAATGTTCCTTGTCCAATGGTGGTTGAGGAATTAACACTCCCCAACTCACAGTTTTAGTGGTTACATCTCCTTGGGGTGTAATCACCTCATGGAATTCTTCAAAAAAGTTCAAAAAGTGGAAACATGGTTCATTTACCTTTTGGTGTATTTGTTTCTTGGATTTTTAATTCAAATAGTTTAACAATCTATATATTTTCAAATTGCTTCTCTTGAGAAGACATTGATCTATATATGTTTTCTTACAAGTTTCACTCGGATCAAATGGGAAATTTAGGATGTATCTATCAACACCAAATGTGTTTATTATAGGTACCAAATTTCTTCATTTAACCTTTTAATTTATAATTTTAAATATTATATTAAAAGGGGGAATCTTTAGAAACCAAATATTAGTATTAAACACTTTGGAAACATCAAATTCATCACTTTGACATAATTTCCCTCTATTCATCTACCCACACATTGTCTTCACCAACCTATACACCAAATACACATATTTAATATCAATATAGTTTATACATAAACATTTCAAAATCCAAAAAAAACTATCTCCATGTCTCAAATCATTTATATTAACTCCCAAGATAGTATCGATAATAGTTACATAGTTGCAGTTACCATAGGTGTCTACTTCTACTGGTGATGTCTAAGAACACTTAATGGGTAGTTTTCAAATTATTAAGTATCTATTAGTTTGTCTTAGACACATTCAATGGGTCAATCATATCATAAAATTTCAAAGCATTATTCACAAATATAAATCAATCTTAAGGTTATACTCACTTTTCCATCACATTAAGAATAACTTGAACACATTGAGAAATCAATTAGCACTCTCTTGAGACATTCAAAAATGAATAAAAATATAAAAACCCATCAAATAATAAACCCTATATCCAAGTATTAATACAAATTCATTTCAAATTTTCATGGTGCCAAGTTTTTAAATCCAAATATTGCATTACATTATATATTAATCATGATGTTACACTCACTCACACACACACACACACACACACACACACACACACACACAAGTGGGAGAACTACATGTGGCTTTAGAATTATTTGGAATATTAGAACATAGGAAACTATAAATCACACAATAAGGGAGTGGTTGGGATTTTCCAATGCAACATACTAACCTCTTTTTCAAGGGTCATCTTGTGTTAAAAAGTGTGATTAGGATTTCAAAGGAAGGAGAAGGAAAAAAGAATCAATGTATGGGACCAAAGGTGAGAACACACATATGTATCATATATAGGTGTGAGTGAAAAAATATGAGTAATAAAATACCTACATAGTCTAAAATGACACTATTATTATAGGTAGGATAGATATAGCCACCACATAGGTCTCACAGTTATTAGAAGTTCCCATGTAAGGTTTGAGGAATAGTTTTTTTATCTACATAGTGACTAACATACACAAAATCTTATTAGAACATGTGATGAATGTAATGAGTGATATAATATATAAATAAGTGCATATATCCTCCAATTCTTTGTCAATTTCAAATCATCTAACTAAAATGTCAATCTTTCCATTTCTAAATACAAATTAGGGTATTATTTTAATATTCTACATAGTTTAAATCAGACCTAGTTTTACACTATTTAGATCGCATTAATCCAAAATAATTAAAATGTGTTTTTCTTAAGGGATTATTATTTATAGGAAGGAATAGGAAAAGTTGATCCCAACCATACAAGAATCAAATACCCAATCCACCCCATCATATCAATCAAATAAAGGTGCATGTATTAGAAGGTTATACACTTTGCATGGGATCATGTGATGTCAAAAAAAAATTAAAAAAACATAAAATATATGATTTCATATTAACATATAATATTAAATAACTCATACACCCAAAATATCTCTTTCACATAGTGTGATACAATAAACAATTACATTAGAATTCATCATTTCTTAATACCAGTCATAACATGATTATAAACATAATCAAGTTGTCCTTTCCATAATAATGCATTAATTAATATATAAATACAATTAATTATCACACAAAATTAGTCTATTGATAAGACATTAATCATCATGGTAGATAACTATTTACTATTTAATTAGGAATATCATATTAACATTGAAGGTTAAGACAATAATGTTAAGTGGTAATGTTACTATAATCACACAAGTACCAATTTGAATTTTATATCATGTAGTGTTCTTAACCTTATAAATTATAACATCAATATCTACACTTAAATATATAACAAATGGTGATAGGTTGTGATCATGAAATTATTCTATCAAGTTATTTCTCAAGAGTGTGACAAATGAAATGACATAGTTCCATTTCTCATCCATTGAGGTTAGCACATATACTAATAACATAGGGGATAATTAATATAACCATAAAATTAATTTACATATATAATATTTTGAATCCTACATACTTTATCACAATCTAAATGAAATTTAGAGATATAATGATATAGTTATAAGCCTCAATTTAGGAGTCCACCTCCATAAGCTTTTCACATTTATACTTAGCATGATGGTATTATATCCCAACCATTTAGATAATTTATCACATTTAGTATTGGTATACACATTTTTTAGATCCACTCTTTAATATTCACACACTAAGGTATGATAACTAGTTAGTGACTCACTACATTTATCAATATCTAGTAATGTCACTAATCAAACCTAGAGTAACTAACCTTGGTGATTCCTTAGATGTTTACCCATATAAAATTAGCACTATTTAATTATTTATAATATTAAATAATATCAAATTTGAAATATAACATTATTACTCCTAAAATTTTACTCTTTGGTAAGACTAATACTCACAGAGGCTTACTCTTCAATTAAAATTCATATATGCATATCAATTTTACTCGATCATAGGCCTTTCATGTTTGGTTTACACTAAGGAAAGAGTTTGATATTTTTTATTATGAGATATAATCTTATATTATGCCCTCAATGGTCTAACTCAATCCCTTGGTAATGTGAAAATCAATAGAGATTGTGGGTCATGCTAAGTACCTTAGGTTACTATAACCTAGATCAATCATTATTTAAGTCTCATGGGTAGTCAATCATGTATGATTTTTTCACACATTCACTATTTTTAAAAGTAATTTATGTTATAATTCATTCACTAAAGGTTCATTTTCATTTATTTGGTCTTGTTTTTACATTTTTGGCTCTCCAATACCAACATTGAAACACTATTTTTTATGACTATATTTAAGCAAATGTACAAATACTTATTTAAATTTTAAAATTAAAATTAATTAATTTCATGATTAAAATTACACAATAAAACACACTAATTTAATTTAAATTCAAATAAAATAGAATAAAACTTTTACAGGTAAAATATTTTTTTATTTAGAGCCTCCAACCTTTCCATGAAAGTCCCATTTTTCACTGCTATTTACTTTATGAGCCCATAAAGTTGTCAAAAGTATTAAAAAAAATTGAGTAATGAAATAATTTGAATTTAGTTTTTAAGGAAGGTAGTTTAATCAAAAAATATTTAGTTAGCCTTCTCATCAAAAAACAATTACTTCCTTTAGATTCCAACAAGGCTTGTCTTGTTTCAAAAATAATTAATGCCTTATTTAAATTATGTTTTTCCTTTCTCTTATGGAAAATCATATATAATATGTTTTAGTTTTATAATATTTATATAACCTCAAGGAAATTTATAAATATTAAAAATATTTTATTATAATTTTTAAATATTGACAAGATGATCAAAACATCAATTTCACTCGCAAAATTAAAATTTATTTTTCACATAAGGACATCTAAGGAAGATCTATAAATAGCCCAAACTTATAATTTTTATACAACAAACTAATTATGTAATTAATTCAAAATTAACTATGAGTAATCTACTTTATCCCCATCAAATTTTGGAGCAAACCCATATCTTGTTTTCAATTAAATTTCAAGGTTTTCACACCCACATAAAGGGCGACCCACTTGTAAATAGAAACCTTTAGAAAATTTAGGTTTATATGGAAACCTAGGGCATCCTGATCTGCTTATGAGATTGTAAAAATTAATTTGTGTCATAAACAACATTTTTAGCAAAACCTATATGATAAATTTTCATGAAAAATGCATATGTAATAGCCCAAAAAAATCTGCGTAATTTTTCCATGTAGGGGAAAACTATTTTCAATCCCATAATCATATTTTATAAACAAAAAATAAATACTTATAGGGAAACCTCACTTCCCTCTATTTTTATTAATTTTTTCTCTAACATAAATACCTTAAAATGCATATTTCCCCACTAAAATCCTAGAAATATTTTATGCATAATTTCTACACCTAGGGAAAATGGGTTTGAGTAGAAAATCAATTTAAATAAATCAGATATAATTCACAATAAAAGTGACTTATCTTCATTATTATTTTAGTTATTTTTATACAACTTATTTATTCATTAAATATAAATCATTCCATACATTTTCTAAAGAACAAAGATAATATTTTTAACTCATATAAATCAAGTACAACCACACAAAAATAAATCTTGTGTATTGAGTATAAACTATAGCTCGAACATTAAATAAATTTACTGATTTTCCTATGGAATAATAGTAAGAATAAATCTAAATATTGTTTGTAAGTTTTCCCTTTGAGTTTCTTCCCCCCATAACTCCTCTTTCTTCTTCTCTTTTCTCCTTGTATTTCCTCTCAAAATTTCTATAGAGTTTATTTATATAGATAAAAGAATGCCCCCTCCAAATCCCACATCCCTATCTCATTTCCTACTCTTTTTTAAATAGAGGGATAAGTGTATTTTTAATTAAAAAAACACTTATCTTTATTTAATTTATATTTATTTTAAATTTATTATTATTCTCTTTATTTATTTTCCCCCTTTTATGAATTCAATTTTATTTTTTATTTTTATTCCTTAATTTATTTATTAAGGAAAAATGTATCAAGTCAAAGGTTTATTTAATCATGTTGCCTCTTTTTAACATATACTTATAATTAATATCAAAATTTTGAAAATACAAAAATACACCTATGCATGAGTGTGTATGCATAAAATAGTAATATATTATTTACATAGAATTTGTGTGTATACATATGGCTATATTTTCTAGATTTAATACTTATCATTATATTCTCATTGACAATCATACACTATAATCTTTCTTGCAACATTATTCTAGTTATTTCAAAAATATCTAAAACACACAATACAATAGTCATACAATGTCATATAATAATAATTAAATGACATACTCAATGAATAATAAATAAGTAAGGTGATGCAAAAAACATGTGATCCTTGAGAAATTGGTCATTTTTAACTTTCTTTGGCTTATCATTTTCATCACTACATTTTTTATTCCTCATACCAAAAATTAAGATCAAAACCTTTGGCAATAAAATGTGTTATCATTATCCAATAATTGACGATAAAACATTCTTCATATTTATCAACAATGTTGAATAGAATAAATAATATTTCATAAATATCAATATATAATAATATTACCCATGCACACATCCCATGATACTATTAATTACTCATAATTTATAAATAATTGCAAGTTCATGCAGTTTAATCATGAATCAAAACCATTATTATACCATAACAAGGTCTTCTAGTTCATCACATAGTTTATTGACTCCAAATTAATATGAGACTTATTGAGTTACAAAGTTTTTACATTAATTTTTTAATGAACACATGCTAGTCTCAAATGTATAATGTGATATCATGATACATATCAATGTGTCAAATATATTGATTTTGTGAATGATGAATTATTGGGTACACATTCTAGTAGTGAAATGAGTAAGACAAATACGGCTCAACACATTATTATTTATTTTAACACTTTGACACTTTTTAGTATTATTGGTTAGTGTGTACTTAATTTGTGCTTAAATATATTAATATATTTCATTGTGAGATAGGTACTTAATTATCATATATTTCACATTAATTTACAATTTTTTAAATCATATATGTTACAATGTACATTTAAATTTTTCTTGTATTTTTTCCATCAAATTGAAAAAAATGAAAAACTATAAATTAATACATGCATACACAAATACGCCCATAAATAATAATAAACCTGTGTGTGTGTGTGTGTGTGTGTGTGTGTGTGTGTCTGTGTGTGTGTGTGATGTACATTATGAATCAAAATTGTGTAACATGACACATATAGGCATCACCTCTCATGAGAAGGAGAGTAGGAATCTATCCCATTTCTATTTATATATCTATCCCTACTATCATTAGAATCTATAGATGTTATTGATATTATAATAATGATTCTATATCTATCTTTACTCGTAGATTTCTATAGTCTCTCATGTACCTTATAATGCCCTAGCTTAACTTATTTTTCCATGTTATCCCTATGAAATGTTGTTTACTATGTAAAAATAGTATGAGGAATGTCACCCTCCCCTATGAGTGGTTCCACATGTATTGTACCTTCACCCACACCTCCACCTCTACCCCTTAGTTATGATCATAAACATGAAATCTCATCCTCTAAATCATCCAGTCTATGACCCTATATCATATGTGTTTTCCTCACTCAACTCACATGAACAAAAATATATGCATATGGGCCAGCCTTAAAATTAACCCTCTCTAATTTTATAGAAACATTGGGCATATCAAGAATAAGTTAGCATGATTGCACTTCAATCACTATGATCCATCATGGTAGCATTGTCAACATAATATAAAACCCTTAATGATCCATTAAAATAAAATGAATTACTTGTTATTGAACTTAAATATGTCAAATACAAATATATTGATGCTTATTTTATCATGTATTAAGTAATCCCTAATTATTTCTAAATGTGAAGATGTGTTCATGAGACATGTTGACTAATTTGAACCCCTATTCAAATTAGCTTAAAACCCCATGTATATTTGAACTTCCATAGGTTCCCTCTAGGTTGAAACATATCTACCATGGTCATAAAACATGTCTTGATACTTGTCACATGTGTCTAAATTGTCCTTATGTCATCCTAGGCCATATTTTAGGGCATTTAATGAAAGTGTATGATTCATATGAGGATATAAGTGTGTCAAGGTATTGTTCAACATCCTATGTGTCAAGGTGTTGTCATGTGAATTTCATATTACTATTTCATAACTAACAATTATAGGTTCCACATTGAAAACAAGGAGGTAACTACAAAAAGGAGTTTCTAAACTTGTATAAACTATACAACATCCCTAGCACATGTGACCCTTAATCTCCCCATATCTCATCTCCACTTTCAATTTGCTTTGATAGGCTCTAAATTGATCAAAAATTGTTCATCTATTCCATCACTCTCTTGGCAAGTCAAGGCTAGTCAAATATTTTTTTGATGTACGGATTGAATAGGTAGATTCAAGGTGAATGCTCTTGGTGGAATTTTTTAATCTTCATGTACTTCAACTCCATGGAATTATTTTGCATATTATTTAAGTGTGATTTATGAATCATTCTTAGGAAGGATAGTGACTCAAAACTACCTTCACATTATTAACTGCTACAAGTTTTCTTATATGTTACATTGGTTTGACATTTATAAGTAATGTGTGAGATTTTGTAGATATGTTTCACACTTTTCATGTTGGTTTTAACTTGTTTTACATGTGTGAAGCATGTTTTTATATGTATGATCATGATCATTGTGTTTTAATTGCATATAATGGTCTATAGAAGTGGTGTGTCCAAGGTGCATAGGTTGTCTTCTGTAAGTGGCCTTATATCAAGGCAATACACCTTAGTTTCTATTATTGAAACATGGAAGGTCAATTTTCTCCATGTTAATATTTCATTGGAAGGATTCAAGGTTCATCAAGTCAGGATTCTTAAAACCATGGATAAAGACTAAATAGAACTTTCCAATACATAGTCACCTATAGTTATACATAATCATATACAGACAAGGAAGGACTATTAAAAATCTAAGACACAAGTGGTGTTCATGCCTAAGACCTAAATGAAATTCCACAAGTCACTCATGGCTCATGGTGTTGGTCTTAGATCCAACACATAATTTACATTCAACCAAAATAGGAAAAGTTTCTTAAGGGAAACTTTACCTTAGCTTCTCTGAAATACACTTTTGCTCTAGATGGTATCATCTGTTAATGGAATCTAGTGGGTTCTGTACAAGTATAATCATTCTAGTCTTGAAATATAGATAAAGATGCCACTTCTAAATATAAATGGAAGTGGTTAAGTTAGGATAAGATATTGATAAGTAGACTCTCACTTATTTGGTTTTCCATTGAAATCATTTAGTAAAACACAATACTAAAAGGCTATGTAAACCTGTGACAACACAACTTAAAAATGACCTATGGCCTATTGATGGAAATGATGTGATAACATGGTAAAAAAGTATGAAATTGGTTCATTCACCTAAGGAATGGTATGATAAAAATATATTTGGACTAATTATATAAGTATAGTTAGGCATATGACCACTTATAGGTCTCATGATAGTACATTAAGCCTAAAACCTGAGAAATAATTAGTGCACTATAGTATGGAGAATGGTGTATAGTCTACACATATGAGATATGTATATTCAAGATAAAATATGTCATATTGACCTCACAAGGATTATGGGTGTGAGTCATAATTCTCAAGCAAATATGAGCACCTATAGTATCCTATTAGACTATTCATAATTGTCACATATAGGTGACACAGTCAAGTAATTTGTAGCAACTCAGTATGAGTAAGAGATTGCAAGTTGTGGGCTGAGATAGGTATGAATATGATCAAATCACCATAAAATGTGATGAAAAACCTCAATTTGACTCTCAGATACAATAAATAGATACTTAACTAGTATCCAAATGTCACACCAATCATCTTTTACCCTACCTACACACAATCATTATTTCATAAGGCTAATTTAAAGGAAATCAATGTTTGATGGGTATAGAGTTACAACCAAGGTTTGAAAATTGGTACATAGCACTAGTATGAGCCAAAATATACCCCCATTATCTCATTTAGTCTATAAAAATAGGGGAGATTCCCTCTATTCTATCTCAGACATAAGGCTTTCTAATTGTAAGATGATTTGTAGACCTATGCATTGATGGTGAAAGGATGAGTAAAATAAGCTTGTAATGATCTTAATGTGTTATGGAGGGTTTAAATAAAGGTGATAAATAATTTAGAGACCTATATAGCCATTAAAGTCTTCTAGGTGAATAAACATGAAGTCATACTCAGTCTAAGTCTCTAGGCCTAGACTAGACCTAATACCCTAATGGCCTCCATATCATCTAAAAAACTTCATAGACCTATCCAAAAAAAATTAGGACCTTCAATGGGTAATTAAAAGTCAACATGAACCATTGAGTTGTAGATAAATATTCATATTTGGTTAATTTGACCTAGAACTGCATCAAACCTACTCAAAATACATGTATGGCATTTAAAGACTACTTTCCTTTACTCACACCAGTACAAACAATGTCAATGAAACTCCAAGGAGTTGGGAATTGTTTAAGAGGGTCCTTAGATTTCTCCAAGTGGGATTTTTTCAGATTTTCAATATGACGATTTTATGAACAATCCTTAATAGTCTAAGATACTTGAAACCCTCTTAGAACCCTATTTCAAACTTGATGGAGAATAAATGGTGTGATATGCATCCAAAGGGGGTAAAATTATTATGAAAGTGTTTGTAACTTTTTTATAACTATCTTAGGATTTTCTCCATCAACTTTGTCATACTATCCTCTGTACAAATAGACTTAGTAGGAGGTTTTCTATAAGATTTAAAGTGTTCTAAAGGTGAAAAAGTGGATGGTTGAGTGAGAGTAATTATATAAGGTGTTTTTGGACTTGTTTAAACTCCTTATAATCAATTTCCATCATATTTATACAATAGAATCTCTCTACTATACCTAGCTCTATACGCAATCAAGTGAGATAGTGAGAAAGGCATATGACTATCAAGATTGAGGAGTGAGAATTATTGTATTGAGTTTCTTGGAGGTCTATATGACTAAATAAGTGGAAATTTTTTCTTATACATGTTTATAACTCCTATAAAACATGTTTCCAAGATCAAATAAAATCCACATAGTTGATAAGTGTGAGGACTACCTAGATTACTAGTGATAAATGATTGCAAGCATTGAAGAATAGATGGTAAAGATCAATCCATTAGTTAGGGACAAGTTTATGACATTCACTGACCTCTTATCTATCTTATCACATCATATAATATGTGTCACCTATTATAATTTTAGACACTTAATTGCACTCCTCACCATTATGATGGCAATTTTGAGGAAGACAATGAAGGGTCTATGCCAACTTGAGGAAGGTGTTTTATTTAAAGTTGACACATGTTCATATCAGTTTCTTGGTCTCTTTTCCACCTCATTAATTTTTTTTTAACTAGTTCCTACAATTTGACACTTGGCTTGGTGACTATTTAACTTATCTTCTTCTCTCTCTTTTCCTTTGATATATAAATGCATGCCTTTTTGGTAATTATAAGTAGGATACACCTAGTATGGTGAAGCTCTACTGGTTTGGCACCTTGTTTTATCCTTTGAATAAGACATCTAAATTTTATATGCTTTATATCATCTCTTTCCTAAGTGTGTTAAGTGGTGTATGTGGTTTTTAATTGATGAACATGCTCTCCTTGCTTCCATACTACCCTTTGCATGTTTTATGTAAGGATATCACTTTTAATAGGTCTTATATAGTGTATATGTTTTATGAAGATATATTCAAGTGTGAGAGGGGTTAGTAGAGTCTATTATCTTACCTTATTTTCACCCACCTCTAGATTTACATATAAATATGCTTTTATAAGAAATACTAACGCTAGAAGGCTATTGAGTTGAGGTTAGTTTTAGAAGTCTTCATTATTAGTGTATATGTAAGTGTGTTTGTGGACTGATATTTTGGTGTATCACCTCACTATCATAGGTTTAAATTATATTAACTTCTTCCCTTTTCACCCCCAAGTGACTGGTTTAGTGTAGTGTGTGAGATGAAGATATTAATCAATGGAGATATCCCTTTAACCTAGAGGTTTACCTCTATTATAGGTAACCCATAGGCATAAAGGTAATCCCATGTTGTCCAAATATGAAAGAGGCTTGAACACCCTCTCCTAAGGTGAAATATTTGGTGACAACAAGATGCACCTATTAAAGTTATGAAATATCTCAATGCATAAATAAATATGACATGTAGGAATAAGGGTCACATATAAGAAAGATGATGTACATTTCACAAGCTATAGAAAGAAAAATTTTGGGGAGACAAAGGCTAAAATAAATAATAAAGTATATCAATAGAATGATAGATCCAACAAGTTTGACTAAGATAATTATTATGTGGATAATCAAGGATTGATCTAAGATGGAAACATATGCTATAGAATATGCAAAAGAAGTGGGAGAGTGTAATGATAGTTAACTTAACTTGATAAGTGGAGTTTTATTCAACACTAGCTAGTAAGATTCAAAGGGTATTAAAACCCTATAAACACACCCCTTGACCTCTTATTTTGGAGATCTGGATTAGTTATAATTTTTGCAAGTAGAATTTAGTTGAAGATCAAGATTAGAGTTTAGGAATGAATAAAACCTTGAAAGGTATTTCTACATGGTGTATATGTTTTATAGCTTGAATATTTATGATCATTGTGCTAATAGAGGTTTTATAAATAATATTTTATATTATATTAGTGGTGTTTAATGAATGAATGGAATTATTTTACTATGATATGATGTGCTCTAGTTTAATTTATTTGTGTGAATGTTAGGGATTTTGTGAGTTATTATTATATGTGTGATATATCTTCATACATTATTATATAAATGGTGTTCTCAGTGTTATCTTGGTGTGCCTTAGATTAGTGCTTAATACTTTGGGATTAAATGATATGATAATATTTTAAGTATTCTAAATTTGTTATGCATGATTTGATCCATGTAAGATTAGGTAAAATCATTAAAAAACACAAAATTTTGGTTCTATTGTTGATATTATCTAGTGGATCATTTAGTTCGAGGGTTGATACTAACATAAATATCTCTCCCATCCATCCAACTCCCTTACCCATGGGGAATGAATCCTACATCACAATGTTTTCACCTACGTATACTACTATTAGTGGGAACAATTATGTTGGTCATGCCACCACCCACCATGTCAACCATGTATCAATCACCCCATCATCAACCACACCAAACCCTATAATGGGGGCATTGTTATCCTCATCATTAGTGTAAATATTATTGGTTAGCCTAAGTGGTGGTAACTCTCTTACTCATCAATGACATTGATGAGATATCCTTCATATCAGTGTCATTGGAGGTATGTCATGTGACCCTAAACTATAGTGTAACTTGATCATACTTATATCTCTTCATAACTTATACATTTTTGTCTTAGTACCATTGGATAATGCACATTTGAGATAATTATATAACATCCTCATACCTTATATGGTGCTCTCTATATTGGCACCATATTATGTCACCTCCCTATAATATGTCAATTATTTATTCATAGCTAGTAATGTCCCTCACCTTAGGTTTATTGGTGTGTCATCACCTATCACACTGCATATGGTCTCTTATGACTCCATACCTTTTCATGTATTATTATAGTTCACACCACACATAGATGTCCATATGCCCACACATGTAAAAGTGTGTTTGCAATTATCCCTCCTCCATGGGTATCCTATGTAAATATATATATATATATATTATTGTATAAATGATCAATGCATACACCACCCTCAATAACATATGGTCTTATACTTATCCATATCCTAATTAATTGGACACATACCATATGATATGGGGATTTCACTCATATCCACCACTATAAATGAAGGTTATAAATAATCAAGTACTAATGTATATGTGGATCACCCCTATCACTATATCACTCAATAAGAAACTATGGTTATATTTATGTCACCCTTTTTTATCACTTTTATAGTATCTTTGGATGATAAATTACCCTCTTGAGGTAATTTGTCTATCACTAACCTTCAAACTCTAATAGGGATCTAAAGGATCATCCATATGCCCCCTAATGTAACTATGAAATATTTAGTAAGTGTAGTCATATAAAATGAAAATTGGATGAATTAATCATGGCTAATGACACCCAATCCATAGGTTTTCCTAATTACTTACACAACCCTTTTAGGTTATTGTTTCACCGATTCTCAATCATCCACAGCCTTCTAGACTTAACCCTTACAGACCTAGTTAGCTCTTTTAGGCCCAAATCCATCCCTATAGGTCTCATTCCCTTTGGATAATAGTACCTAACTTAGATAGGAGCTTGAAACCCAAGGCATCCTAATTTTGGTGTTATTATCTAACTACAAAATTGATCTTAATGATCAGATTCTTTTGGATCCTTATTTTTTTTCTTGTCAGCCTAACATGAATTCATTTAACCCATGATCATTAATTTCCATATAAAAGGATATTAAAATTCCATTTAGAAGGGTTGGCACTCATTTACAAAAAATAATAAAGAATACAAGAAAGTACACTCAAACACTCTTCCCTATTCTCTGCATACATCCTTCCAATATCATTTCAAGCTTATTCAAACCTTTACACTAATCCCTAACCATCTGAAGTACATCCAATTTCATATCTAGTTGAATTTACCATACATAATTTCAACAATCACTTCAATGGGAGAAATATACTAGTTTGATCCCTCCTCAAAGTATTGGTATGTAGGAAGCATGCCCACACATGGGGTGTGAAGTGCATCCAGCGTATCCCTTACACACTAACCCCTTCTCTATCTTTTCCATGTTTCTATTCAAGTTTAAGTACAAAGAGATCTTAGGGATTTTAAGATTAAAAATAGATACATATCAAGCTCCTTAGGCTTCCAATATTTGATATTTAATTAATAGGGTAACATAGGACTATCGAATAGAAACCAAAAATCTTAGACCACCTAGATAATAGTGATAGAAAAGGACTACAGCACTAGATAGTAGGGTGTCACACTTTTGGCACTCCTATGCAATCTATAAATGGACCTTATGATCTATTTTATGATAATTTCCAAACCCTAATCCTCCAATATCAGACCATGTCTCGGTCTAGATCATTCAAAATAAGCTAAGTTAGATTTCTCTTATTTATTACTATATTTATAAAAGGTAAAAATACAAATATATGTACACATATTAGTAGCTTAATTCCTAAATATTCTTTACTAATTTACATTGCTTAGAATTATTTATTTAACTAGGAATAAAACCCTATTATTCTAAAAATAATAAAACATTTGGTGAACCTGACTTCAAATTTTGCACAAAAACCCTAAAAACCCTAGGGATAATTATTTATGATTTTTTCCCATAATTTATTAATTTTTATTGTATTTAAAAATTATAAATCTACAATTTAATTTAAAAAATATCATATATTTTTCTAAAACCCTAGTTTTCACATACTAGGTTTCCTTGCATACAAACACATTCCAAACACTAGGAAAAATATATTGCTAATTTTAGAAATATTTTATATTTTTTTCCTAAATTTTTAAAGAAAAATTATTAAAAAATTCTATAAATTCATATCAATTTTTTAAAATTATCATACTGATTTTAAAAATTCATTCTATAACCTCTAGTTGCATCAACTAAACTCTTAGTTACTTTCCAGTACTTTTCAAATCATTTTCTAAATTTTTATTTGCATATAAAACATAGAAAATCAATTTCAAATTAAAAAAATCATAGTATTTTGCATAAATATATTCAAAAAATACTTAGTTGCATAGACTATCACCTACTTGCTTCTTGAGGTATCCCCCTACGTGTTTGGGAGCACCGTATCCTTTTTATGCATATCCCACTTCTTTATTTAGATTATATCAACTTAATATTTTCTACTATTATACAAGTTGGTTTCCTTATGCCACCTAAGTTCCTTCCATCTCTTCCTTTGAGATTAAGTGGAATATTTAGTGGCAATCCTCTTGAATTCACCCATATTCCTACAACTTGACCATATACCATGGATAAACAACCAACTCAAGTTCTAGTCATAGATTCTACACATCCAGATTACACAATTTTAATGAGGATAATTTTGAAAAAGAGTATTATGAAAATAACAATGATGATGTTCATAGATGCTCATGATCCACCACATTATACTATTGATCCACTTCCACCCATTATTGATAATGAAGTTATACTCAAAAAATATTTGATTTTATAAAATTTAGAGAAAGACTTAGGAATAGCCTAAAGATCATACACTAATTTTTCAATCTATCATGGAAATTAAAAAGGCTAAGCAAGTTGAATCTTCCATCCCCATAGAGTAACCAATTGATAATGACACTATATGGAAACCATGTCTCAACAACCCCCTATAATAGCCCAACCTTATTTTATGCCACTAGCTACAACTAGTACTTCCCTATCTCCTCATGTGGTATCCCTTGTGCAAGAGATAAAATCTCTTCAATCCAAGGTGAAACATCTTGAGCAAGGTACCACTATACCTATGAAGGATTTGGAATATTTTGATCTTATGCATATAACATTGGCATGTCATATTACTTCTACACCCTTACCATAAGGTTTTGTTCAACACAAGCTTACTCTTTATGATGGCAAGAGTGATCCAGAGACACACTTGAGATATTTTCACATATCATGTTTGGATTATGTACCCAATGATTGGCTACTTACCAAGATATTTCCATGGAATCTAAATGATTATGTTTTACAATGGTTTTATAGTCTACCAAATCAGTCAGTCATGACATTCAATCTTCTATCAGATACGTTCCTAGCACATTTCATTATCAACATTGGAGATAAGGTTTCATATGCTCAAATTTCTCAATAGAAACAATGACCAAATGAGCATCTCATAGACTATTTTTTTTGTATAATACCATCTTGGCTAGGATGACTAGTTCCATGGTAGATCAAGAGTTATGATACCTCTTCAAATACAGTCTTCTACCATCACTTCATGAATCAATCATGTTTAAGTGATTCTCTTCCTTCACTGAATTATGTCATACACTAAAAGAACAAGAATTCAAGATAATTTAAATGGGAAAACTTAAGTACTCAATTATCTCAAACACAACAAATAAGAGTAATAGAAAAGTCCCATACAAGGTCAAAATCAATGACAATAAAAATCCCCTCAGTGTGTGGTTTTATCAACACCTCCTCATTGTGCATTCACCAATCTACCATTTTCTCTAACCAAGGTTTTACAATAGTTATTAGATTATAACATCATCACTCTCCCTCCTATCTAAGAAGCTGACCCAATGAATCCTCTTCCATGGGGATATGATAAACATGTATTTTGTGATTTTCATAGGACACTAGGCCACATAATAAATAGATGCATCCATTTGAGACATAAGAAACAAGACTTGATAGATGATAATCTAATTGATATAGGCACTTTAATTAAGACTACAAAGTCAAAGCCAATAAAAGATAAAGCTTTGAAAATCTTCTTAGATCCATTTCCACAACATTATAAATAGGATAAAGAGGACGCCTTAGATGTTCACCATACATACCATACGCATCCTCTATTAGCTACATACTAGGCACCTTCAGTTGAGGCACATCCTTTGAGAGGTATGATAGGTGTGTATGAGTCTAGAGTTCCAGCCAGACCTTTTATATATTTTTTAAATTAGGAGATTGTGGAGGATAATACAGGTTATAATGTACTTTTTACCAGAGCACATATTCATAATTAGCCTATTCATAGTGTGCTTAATTATAATGGTTTTAGCGTTAACATGTGAACCTTGACACTACTACAACATTTGGGTTATTTAAATTAGTATATCACTCTAATAGACATAACTATTAGTGGTTTTAGTGGGCATATATAGATTTCATTGGGTGAGATAGTACTTCCACTACAATTTGGTCCTGCATATTTGGCAACACCATTCGTTATAGTTCCCAGTGCAAGAGTTTTTAACATATTACTTGGTCAACCATGGATTCAAAAACTTTGGGCAGTACCTTCTATAGTTCATAAATACATGAAATTAATTCATGTTAATCAAGTTATTATAGTTGGTGGAGTTCCTTATGAGTCATCATTCCCCACTTCAGAGCCAACTACCAACTTACAAACACTAATTCTAGTTTTTCCACCTATTTTAGTTCTTCCTCCAATTTTAATTTTTCTTCCACTTTAGATCTAGCCATAGTTTTGGCATTTATCACCAGTACAAAGGGTTCACACACCTCCACAATTTTAGGATTCTAGATTTCTTCTAGCTATAGTGTTAACACCTAGAGTAGTAACATTAAGGTCTCATATAACTAAATAAAGAGCACCTATTTAGAGAGCTTATTCTACTTCCAGATGGGTCCCTAAGATCCCTATAGTTACATCCAATTCTTAGAGTTATAAGGGGACCCCACATTCAATTTACACTTCAGAGATTTTAGATAAATTATAATGTACATAGATTTCAATTTTACAGTCTTAAACATTCAATTGTGCCTCGTGATCATGCATGATTCACTTGTTTAATACAGGACACCATGATAGGGAGCCTCATCTAACACTCATTGGTTAGTATCAGTGCTTCCTAGTTTTTCCTATACATAGCTTATATAAAAATTAAAAACATTCAAATATATCAAAAATATAAAAAACATTTAGATTGTATGCATCATCCATGCTTTTCATTACTACTATCATGCTAGGACTTACATTTGTTATTTCATGTTATTTTATGTCAATGTTTCTACATTACCAGGCTTCACTTGATCTTCTTTGATTGTGTGTAGTGACATCCAGCTACTTGATTGCTTCACTCTACCCATTGAGGGGGCATTCCTACTTATATATTTGAGACACACATAGATATACCTACCCACTGGGGGCATATTCTACATGACTACACCATCTAGGTTATGTCATTCCTACAGTACACACTCTGAGTTATCATGCTACTGTACATTCCTTTCTATATTACACATATTACTATATCAACATTTCACTAGTATCTAACACTTATGTATTTATTATCATATACCTAGTCTTGTACTACACATGTCTTGCATACTTTCACCTTTGTTTTGATTAGTTAGGTGTGATTCTACCTTTCCATTTATTACATGGTTTCTCCTCCTGCTTTGCATAACTTGTGTGATTGCATTTCTAGTTCTTTCTTATCTCCTATTTATATCTTAGGACATTTTCTAATGTCCTTTGCTTCTATTCATGTGTGTGCCTTGGACATTTAGCAATGTCCTTTGCTTGTACTCTTCTATGTGCATGTGTCCCTTGTGTCAACTTTGCTTATTTCATGTGTATGTATATGTGGCATTTGAACATGCCTTCTATGCTTGACTTCTAGTTTGAGTGACATGTGCCCATGTCCCTTGTTTTCATGGCCCCTTGGCCATCCTTGTATGTTTCTTGATTCTTTCTTGATTGCTTATTTTGCTTCTCAATGTGTGCAATTCCATGATCCACATCATGCATTTCCCTTGCTTTCTTGGATGCCATGGCAGACATCATGCTCCATCCCTCCAACTAATAACTAAGAACTAACATATAAACATTTCTAGTTCTAGTTCAATACTTTACACATGTATTTACATTATTATATCTATCTAGGCATACCTCTATTGATCTAACAATCTCTCAATAAAAACATTATTATATCTAGAGATATATTTCTAAATATCAGTGCTATATCATGTATCTATACAACATAACACACTTGTAAGACTCTTTTCTTGTGAGGGTAGTCATTACAAGTTCATCATTCCTACCCTCAAAAGAGGGGGAACAAATAGGGGTTTTTTCATAAAGATCAAAGCTTATAATAGTCAAAACAAGAGAATTCAAATCACCTAGTTCAAAATCTAGAGGTAAAATTAGTCATAATGGAGCAAGAAAATAGTGATAGTTCCAAATCAATAACCAATTTCAACATAGGACAACAGCACTAAAAATGGATAGAACACCAAAAATAGGAGTGTCATTATTTTGGAACTCCTATCTAGGTAGAAAAACACTCAAGTTTTATAGAAATAGGTAAAAAAATTAGTTCAAATATAGTTTTTACACATCTAGATCAGTCAGAATCAATAGTTCAGTATAGTTTTCTCAAAAAATCTAGATATAGGGGTTTATCATGTGTAGCATGATGGTTCTAAATTTCAATTTCAAATTAGGTAGTTGACATAACTTCCAGATCAAAATCCATGTTCCAAACACCAATGATTAGGGGTAATGTGCATGACACATTGGTCTTCTTTTATTTTTGAGTTTAGTTTATTATTCAGACACTCTCAACATTTACATGCCTTACTCCATATATAGGTGGTTGGCATCACTTTCAAGTTTAACTTTCATACAAGTTTAACTTTTTGATTACCTAAGTTCTTGAGTTGGCTTTCATATAAGCTTAGTACATTAGTTTTGGAGTAGCTTTCATACAAGTCTAACCTCCATCTTTCAAAATGGCCAAGAATGGCCTAGTTTCTAGCAAACATTTAGGTTATCCATGCCACATTGTTAGATTTATAGAAAATCCATGGGCTCCATTAGCCATTTCATATGAAATATAGTATATACTAGTATCACTTCATAGCTTCACTTATGAGGAAATGATAGAGCCAAAGGGTCAGCCTTTGTATTCTTGAGCCACTTATTCATAGGGATTGGACACATAGTTCAGACATCAATTAACACACATATGATTTGTTAACTTCACTTAATTGGCAATGATGGAGCCAAAGGGCTAGCCTTTGAATTCTTGATCCACTTTCTAGAGAATTGAGCACTCAACTCCATTATTGATATTACTCTTGATACAACTCATACCCAGCATCATCTAACATAATCCAATATCACAATAGGGTTTCTATTGGTTCACATACCCAGTGAGGTGTATTCATTCCTTTATCTTCTTCTTACTTAGTTTTTGTATGTTATTATTTTAAATATAGTGTATCTAGTAAGAATTGATCTACTTTTATTTTTTATTACAGATTCACACTTCCCAATGTGCTCTCTCTATGCACATCTAACATCACACAATTCATGAGCTTCTCCCTTACAGGTAAGTTTAGGTATGCTTTTTACTTTCCTTTATCCTAGTATTTTTATTTGTTGCATCACTAGAATAAAGGGGAAATAAATTTAGTCATATAAAATGCAAAATTGGATAACTTAAGCATGGTTAATGACACCTAATTGATAGGTCTTCCTACATGCTTACACAACCCTTCTAGGCTATTATTCCACTGATTCCTAGTCATTCATAGCCTTCTAGACTTAACTCTTATAGACCTAGGCAAGTCATTCAATCCTATATCCATCCCCCTATGTCTCATTCCCTTTGGAAAATAGCATCCAAATTGGATAAGAGCACTAAAACCCAAGGTGTCCTTATTTTGGTGTTATTATCCAAGTGCAAAATTGGTCCTAATGGTTAGATTCTTTCAGATACTTATACTTTTTTTATCAGCCTAACATGAATTCATTTAACCCATGATCATTAATTTCCCTATAAAATTCCATTCAAAGTCTATTTATAAGGGTTGACACTCAATTACAAAAAATAAGCAAGAATATAAGCAAGTACACTCAAGCACTCTTCCCTATTCTTTGCATACATCCTTCCAAGATCATTTCAATTTTATTAAAACCTTTACACCAATCCCTATCGATTCAAAGTACATCCAATTTTACATCTATTTGCATTTATTATACATAATTTCACCAAGCACTTCAATGGTAGAACTACATTAGCTTGATCCCTCCTCAAAGTATTGGTATGTAGGTAGTGTGCCCACACATGGGATGTGAAGTACGTTCAGCATATCCTTTACACACTAACCCCTTCACTATCTTTTCCAAGTTTCCATTCAAGTTAAAGCATAAAGAGTTCCTAGGGCTTTGAATATTAAAAATATATACACAACAAGCTCCTTAAGCTTCCAAGATTTGATATTTAATTGAAAGGGTAACATAGGCCTATTGAATAGAACCCAAAAAGCTTAGACCACTTAGACAATAGCACCCAAAAAGGACTACAGTGCCAGACAGTATGGTGTCCCACTTTTGGTGCTCCAATCTAATCTATAAATGAATCTCAAGATCTAGTTTCTAATAGTTTCCCAGTCCTACTCCTCCAATATCAGACCTTATCTCAATCTGGATCATTTAGAATAAGCTAAGTTAGATTTCTCTTATTTATTACTATATTTAGAAAAGGAAAAAATACAAATCTATTTACACAAATCAGTATCTTAATTCCTACATATTATTTATTGATTTACTTTTCTTAGACCTATTTATTTAACTAGGAATAAAACCCCATTATTCTAAAAATAATAAAATAGTAAGAAAATAAATAGTACAATTGTCATAAATCCACCTCTCTACTAAGGTGGCCAACAATGGTATATCATATGGAATCACCCCAATTTGGATAACATGTCTCAATCCTAATCCATCAATATGAGCTTGATCCACATCACTCAAACCCAACTCCCATATAGTATCTATCATGTACCCCTATTGTTACTCATGAATATGGATGTCATTCTACATCACAAATGTTAAAAAACATGTTTTAGCTAAAATTTTAAGTGATATAAAAATCAAATACTTTACATATATATATATATATATATATATATATATATTCTAAATAAACAAAATTTGCATCACCATTATTGAATTATAAATGCCACAGTCAGGTCATATACCCTAAATCATGGCCATTATAGAGAGATAGTGACCATAATCAAATAGTTTCTAACCAATTTCATAAAGGAAAAATTTCAAAGGGAAAAGCTATAAACTATCTAAAAATGGGTTTCTTATTTTAAACAGACATGAAAATTTTGAAAATTACTAAAAATGTGATAAAATTTGATGATTTTGATATTGGGTTGTCTAGTGGTAGTCTGATATCATACACATTATTAAAAATTTTGGTATTTCATCTCATTAGGTGGCCATGATTATCTATAAGAGATCAAAATTATCCAAATTTATAGTCATAAATGAAATAATAATTCTATTTTTTGTTTGATTTGAGCTTTATATATTCCATGCACTATTATAAAGTCATTTTATCAAATTGTTAAATCAATATAATTTATTGGTTATTTATAACATATTATAGACACCTAAATTTTTTATAATCCCTTTTCCATATTGGCATGTTCTCAATTTATTATATTTGGCATACTTGTGTATATTTGCATATTTCTATGACTTTTCCAACCCTACATTAGTTTCCATTTAGCCCTGGAGCCTTAAAAACACATCTAACACTTATTAGAATCTATTTATTAGCATCATTGGATTAAATTTCATTTTTTATCATACTCTTCATCAAAATATGAGCCTTTGATCATTCCAATTTATACTTTCATCTTGTGCAATTCCACCCTAAGTATACATGCACCCTACACGGGTCTACTTCATTTACTTATGTGGATCCTTTTACTCATTTTCAATGAACATGCACCTTTAAATTTAATCCTTATCATTTTTAAAGTATGCTTACATGTTTAAATTATCCTATAACATTGTATATATAATTCATCAGAAACCATTTCGATAGAAATCAACCAAAAATAGAAAATTAGATTATCAAGGATCAATACCTAGAGCACCGTAAATCACCAAGCTCCATTAATCTTCCTACATCAATTTGAGCTTCATTGATTCATATCTTACACACTTACAATGGATTTGTTTCATAATATAGTCCTAACTAAAGGTTTTATCGTGCATTTAATTACATCATCACTTCTAGAGAAGAGGATATTCAAAACCCTTACTCAAGTTATTCCATTTAGACTCACCTAAAACTACATGGAGTCTAATTCTAGCGTGTGGGATATGTAGTTTCAAACATCGCTTTAGTGGTTAGCTAACTCCATAAAAAATTATTTTTTTGAGTGCCAAGCTATGTCAAAGATGGGGAATTAACAATTCAACATATGCTACCTAACAAAATAGTGAAGTGATCATAAATGAAGATTATAAATTGGACATTGAACCCATTATATATAAATTAAAGTGTGAAACCCTACACAATTTAGACTCAATAAAAGATAGTTATACTTAATATCATAAGTCCACACATAATGAGTCTAACCAAGTCAAACATGCATAGAGCATGAGTTAGCTAAGTAGCACCAGATTTCATATGTAGAACATAGATAGTTGACACATTCACATTTCATGTCCATATCTCTACTATAGCAAATAGATGTGATTATTTCTTGGCATTTATATGTACTTTTCATATCTTATTTCATTTATCACTTTGGTATTGTTAATATTAATATTTAATTATGTTGATCTAAAATATTCACTTTTATAGCTCTATTATTAGATTTATTAATTGGAATATTTTATCCTTAATTTGCATAAAACTAGAATTAGGGCCAACAAATTTTGTGATATCATTTTACTTGTTTCATAACACTTGGGTAAATGTGAATCCCAAATTAAATTTATTTTCACATTATGTCTAACATTTATTATTGTAATGTCATTCATTGTGCTTCCATCACTTATATATTTGTCCTTACTTATGCTTTATCAACTATATTTTATTTTATTGATGACATCACATTATTGTGCTTTATCATTTTTATGTCATGGATGCATAAATTTTATACCTTGATTTTATATTCATTTCTCATCATAGGGTCATGATTTTTAATGGTCATGAGAATCATTAATTACACTTTATCCTTAATAGGGAATGTTTCACATTGGTGCCTTTTTATCAATTATACCTTGTCTATATTGGGTAAAAGACCTTTCATGAAATTGTATCACTTATCAATGTAGGTACATCTTATCATTTCCCATAATTTAATACATATTTATCATTAGGAATAACATACACCCATATGACTATTAGGTTTACATTACTATATCTTTAATCTGTAGTGGGGCATATCATTTTTCCTCACATTTTACCCTTTATTTTTAATGCTTCCATGTCAACATATTAGTATTGGGTTACATGCTAATATTGAGAATTTAGGATGATATATATTTTATTTTTAAATATTAAATATGTTTTACATTATCTCTCATGATTAATATAGCATTTTTATTTTATCTAGGTTACACATGAAGTATGTGATCCTTTTTTGATATGATTGATACATAAGTTTGTTCGTCACCTCAAAGGGAGGACAATATTTAGCTTATTTTAGTTTTTTAGTTACAATATGTAAATATATTATAGATATCAAGATATTATAGAGAGTTTCTAAATATTTACATCTTTGGTCAACAATCAAATTTTATCTCCTAACAAGGTCAATAGGATCAAATTTTCATAGTTTTCACCATTTATAAATGGAAAGTAATGCCTACGATAGTTTTATATTTTTAAAATATGGCAACATGATTAGTATACCACTAAGTGTATTTATTTATTTTACTCAATTTTAATTTTTCAATTATATCATTTGGTTATATTATTATCAATTTATCAATACATTGATTTACTTATATGCATTTGTGTTTGATTACAAGTAAACTTTAGATGTTTACATTGGAACATTAATGGAGCATTCATGAAGATAACAAGGAGACATGTTTTTTATTTTGTAGGTTTTTGGATTTGGAATCTAACAAAAGGTAATCTCTCTCCTACGTTTGGCTTCAATATCACTTTAATATAAAGAACTAACTTCAAGCATAACTTAAAGGTAGTGAGGTGACCATAGAAAAAATAGTTACACCCTTATTTGTTTCACTTTAATGTAAATTTGAATACACACATTAAAATGGGGAATTATGTAGATAATAAATGTTGATAAAATCCTTGTAATTACAACGTTATTAGTGTGATTTTATGCATATGGATTATTAGTTTATATTATGTTCTTATTAGCACTTTCTCTTGTGTTTTCATCTCTCCTTTCTTCTCCATGTGTCCATGTGCTTCTTTTTTTTATTATATTTTCTCTCTTCTCTATGTTTATTTTTTTAATATGATCCTTGTATTTTTTATCTCTATTTCATTCTTAGTTATTGACCTTTGTCATAACATTCTAACAAGGTTGTAACCCTTATTAGAATGTTTTGGTAACAATAAATTTGCTTTTGAGGGTACTTTTCCCCTTATTTAAATTTGACCATTTATTGGGCCCTCTCATGTTGGTATTTCCCTCTTTTATTGTATTGGATTATGTACCAATAGGCCCCTAATTTTAATTTGACAATTTTGTATATACAAGGGCCCCTGAGGTATTTCAAAAGGAATTAACAAGTGATATTAATCTATTAATTAAACTTTCATTGATAATTTATATAATTACAAGGTATTTTATTATATATTTTGTACATGTTTTTACTAAGATAAGGTCTAAGTGAAAGACTATATATTTTCATTTACAAAGTCACATATCATATAATAAAGGGTGGGAACTAGATATGTATTTGATTTTCTTGATGACATGCATGAGTTACGATTAATAAATTTTCATACCTAAATAAAGGCAAGATGATGGCTATATGAGGAAAGACCCTCAAAAAACATACCAAATTTTCATTCCCTAGTAAGTGTCAACTTGACATTAGGGAAAGGAGATATGATTATGACATATGTGTGTACCTATTTACATATCTAGGAGAGGTTTTTGGGAATCGTCTATTAATTAATGGTTTTAGAAAGATTAAATTTTCAAACATGCACGCCTACTTTCAATACATGTTAAATATTTTAATCATTCTAATTATGGTCTTGTACGGTATGGTTTTGGTCATTATCTACTTTATGTAGCTTCTTGTACACTATTTTGAGACTTATTTTTTAGCATTTTCAAACTTTGTCAAAATCTTGGTAATTAAAAATTAGGCATATGTGTATAAAATTCTTTTATATTTCCATTTTTATTTATATATTTACATTTTGATATACTCACATTTCTCATTTTCATTATGTAGGTCTTATTTACTGTATATTTTGTATTCAAATAGATTTTCATAGAACCTATTATTATAATGGTTGATGTAGTGTTTTAAAATCTTGTGTACCCTCCATGGTAAAACACATGGAAATAAAATTATAAATGACATCATATTTCAACATTAAATCATCATAAATTTACATAAAAACCATGTATTAAAAACCTACATCACATATAATGTTAGCAATAATATTATTAAAACATAATGCATAAATATAAAGTAAGAAGTAACATGTGTAAAAACACACTCTTTACCCCCATTTTTCCCCTATAAAATCATGAAATAGAATGATAACATGGAAATATGTGAGGCTCACACATGAAAACACTTCAAATTCATGATGTTGGTTGGACCTTTAAAAAAAGGTTTTCCTTCCAAGGTATATATGTGATATGATTGATAAATAAATGGATAGGGATTTTCTACCCTCCCCTAATTTTAAGCTACAATATTAAACTTATGACCTTTTGAATATTCTACATAGATATTATTAGTCACATCAAGACCAAAAGTATTAAATAAATGAGCTTATACATTTTATCTATGTACATGTGTGTTACATGCATATTAAATTTTTGTGTTTTATTTATAAAACAAACATAAATTAGACAATTAAATAATCACTTAAGGAAAATAAATTAAAAAAATTCATAACAAGTTAAATTTAATCATAAAAACTCATATCAAGGCATCTCAAAACAACCTTTACATTTCATATCATATCATATTGTAAAATTAAATTTATCACATATAAATGATTCAAGAAATGTAAAGTAATTACATTTATCATAGCATTTTCACTCATGTAAAGTATTTGCAATAATAATATATAACCATGTTCAAAAAATAATAAGAATAAATTAAGTCCCTAACTTTGAAAATTCACAATCCAAGACTAAAAAAAAGACCTTGGTCATCCACTTTTTCTATTATAATACATTAAAGATGATTTTAATAACAAAAATATTTTTATCAAACAAAGAACACAAAAAGGAAAAATAAGGAAAATTAAATCACATAAGAGACAAATTTAGATAACATACCAAACGTGAAATGGAAGGGAAGGCCATAAATTGAACAATGTTGAAAAATAAATTAAATCATATGAAGTAACACACGGATAACTTAAAAAAATCTAATTTATTAAAAAAAATAATAATAATAATAAAAAATAAAAAAACAAATGAAAATAGAATTAATAAATACCATACAATAATTAAATGCACATAAATAAAAAATTAATAAACCAAGACATGAAAAAACTTCAAAGGTCAATAACATCAATGATTAATCTGAATATGAAGCACATGAAAACATGCATAACCTCACAATAAGTTAAATCATGGGAAATAAATAAAAAATAAACATAAAAATAAATCAATAAAGTGTAAATCAAGCAATTTAAGACTAAGCAAAAGGAAGCTTAAAAAACATTTTAAGCATTGAAAATAAATCCAAATAAAGAAAGACACGATGTCAAAATAGGAATAGTAATTCACCATCATAAACACTTATATAATTATGGTGAGTCATGCCCCAAAGAGTCCTTCCCATCCTTATTTTTTTATGTTGTAACATCATTCACATATCCCATTCTCTCTTTGATGTATATTATACTTTGAGACATTTTTATTAATTTGATAACCATGTATATTATTTTTTGGATAGATATGTGAATTCTCAATTAATTATTTCTTATCTTGAACACTAACCTTATTTTTTAACCCTCATACATCTAATTCATTCTTATTTTGTGCTAAGTTTTTTTATTTTAGCCACAATTTATCATTTTATTTTTTATTTCAAAAACTTTGTGTCTCGTTGTTCTTCATTACTAAACTATATATTTTAATTTTGAATTGAAGGAATGTCTTTCATTTGATGTATCTAATGTCTCCAAAATAACATATTATAATGTCTATTACTAGGCACTATATGAAATAAGCTTTGAAATTTATTTGGACCTAGTAAAAATTATTGAGCTTAAAGAATATTATACTATACCATCATTACCTTTAATAAAAAAAATTGTTTATAAAAAGACATATTCATAAAATCTAAGGCTATAAATAAATTCACATATACACTAATTAAATCCTATACACCATATTTATCTTCACCTATTATGAAATAATTAATTTAAAAAATGACCATTGTATGAGGTATCACTTGGAATTTCAATATCAAGAAATATAATTTGAATTGATGCTCTATTCTTTATATTTGATGATATTATACTCACAAAGTTATTGAACATATATCCTAAGATTTATAGTCAAATTCTACTTTGTTATAGATCTTATTTTTATCATTATTTATATTCATATTTATATCTTTTCCATTGTTTGTAAATATATTCATATGTTTATTTTGAGGAGCCACTAATTGAATAGCATTGTTTGTGACACTATTTGTTGGAATTCAACATGAGCGTGATTGTTCTCAATAAAATATTGAATATTGTGCTTTAATGTAATAACACTATTTGTTTAATTCCCTTTAACTCTATTATAATCATAAAAATGCATTTAGATCAATATAAATTGGCAAGGGACTTAAGGTATCTAATGGTGTCACTTGAGGTAAGACAATTATCCTCAAATAATTGCTTCAAGATTTATTGAGAAGCCTAATTAAGTTTAGTGAACTCATTATTTATCTCTATTAGACTAAGATAACTTTTTAATATGGTTTTTCTATAAAATTGAATACATTATTAAAGTCATTATTAATTGGAAACCCACCAACATTGTTCATATTCTTCAAACTTGCTTTATTTTAAAAAAATAAATAAACCATTGTAATTATATTTGAGAACATTTGAATCCAAAATATTAATTTTAAAATTATATAACAACATGGAAAATTTCATGAAATTAAGGTTATGAATTAAAAATACATTTTTTTAAATAATTGTGATACAGAAGCATCCCATGTAAATTGGAAATATTGCATCACCCAAAAAAAAAGATAGTCAATCAAGAAATAATCCAACTTTGGTGGTATGCAGTTTCATGGAATAGTGGTTTTGGGATGCCATTATAGAATACACATGAGTCCATTTGTGTGAAAGGAAGGTGGTTGGGAATTGTGTAAAAGTTGGAAAATAATGGGGTTATAATTTTTGGCTAAGGAAATCAATCTATATGCAAAGCTATGATGCACATAAGGATGCACTAAGGGGAAGTAATAAAGGCACAAAATTAAAGACTCACATGAAAGTTCATGAAAAAATAAGACTTGAGGATCACCAAGTAACATCACATGGAAGGATTTGATTGTTGAATGTGTGTTACATGAGAATAAGATAGATTGCAATCAAAGATAAGATATAACTTACATATACAAGGAATGAAGAGTTACACTTACCTTGGAATCACATTATATTAGTGCATTTCTATAGTTTAAGGATGAATAGAAGTACACAGAGAAATTAATTAGCCAGTAAAGAAGATATAAGATACCCAACGTGCATTATTGATAGCACATGTAAACATAGAGATTCTAAGGCATGAAATTACATAGAAAGTTGGGCACATAATATTTTCATTGTAAATAAAGGAAGAAATAATGAGAAAGATGATAATTTAATTTCATGCACCTACACTTATCCATTTGATCCTAGGTTAGGCCAAAACTATAAGTGACATGACAACATAACTAAAAAATTGACAATATCTATTACGCCTAGATATACTCTAATAAAAATCATACTTTCATGGATTAAAGTCCATAAAATGATATTTTTCCTCTAGGATAGGCCTAAAGATTCACATAGACCTGTATTGAAAGCAATTATTATCTAGTGCACAAGAAATCTAAGGAGGCCACTAGAGCTCAAAAAACTATAAATAGGGGACTTAGACCAACATTTGTCATGCTTAGAATCTAAGGAGGAGGATATACCATTTTAAAAATATATCTCATGGAGGGGAAATTTTTTTTTTAGGATGCAAGGCAAATAAAAATAGAGCTTTGCATTAAGGGTTAAGGACTATAGCCTTAATAGCATGGAAGTCTAAGGACTCCATGAGTGTGAGGACTCCATGAGTGAGAGATCCAAGAGATCCACTATAAAGTTGAGAAGATAATAATATCTTATAACATTGGATTATCAATAACCAATGATTTCTATATCCATTATGTGGAACTGTAAGTTTTGAATTATTAAGTCATCCCTTCATTGGGACCCCTGACTTTAGCTACATTATGTTGGAATCATATCAAGGTTTCTAACCTTAAGATAAGTATAAAGAAAGGGTGAACCTAAAAATAAGATATCATTTAGTATTAGGAAGGATAGTATAATGTCAAACATGAGGAAGCTAGAACATTATTGTTCTCCACTATGATAAAGTGGGTAGATAACAAAGGGGTGACCTGGGAAGCATAAAAATATAAGTAGACCATTTAATGTGAGGAAACTAATAGATAATTATTCTCCACCATGAAAAGGTGGGTAGAGAGTTATAATGTGAAACATAAAGTGAGGATAACTTGGTAGGAACAAGATACATAAGATTATGGAGGGAGGTTTATTTTTATTAGTTCATAAGTCTAAAATACCTACGTAGAATGGAAATAAGAGGCAAATTAATAGGTAGTATAGGAATTTTTAAGTTTTTGAATAGTCCACAAGATAGTGTTGTATAAGTGAATACAAATAATCAAATGTGAGGAATTTAATGTGAAAATGAAAAGTGATAGAGTGCCATAAAATATCTGAAAGTGGGGTAATTAGCAAAGGAAGTGAGGTGCAGAGAGATCACCGAAGGTGAGGTAATCTAAGTGTGGAAGAGAAGTGATCACCAATATATAATTGAATATGAGGTAGTTCACATGAAAATTATAAGGGGATTGATAGTGAATCACTTGAGAAATATCCAAAATATCATCAACCATGAGGTAGTTGGTGAAAAAAAGCATCTTCCAATTAGGGTATTAAGTAGAAGGTTTAAGAGAGAAATGTTTTCTTCATAGAGTAAGGATGGGTAGAGAGAAATAATTTTAGAATATTATTTAATGAAAATATAGGATGAGACATGACTTGGAGTCATAGACCTCAATGAATATGAAGGATATAACCACCATGTTGTAGGTGTTATAGGATAGGATGACATAGATAAAAATAAGAGTTTCTAGGAGGAAGAATCATATGAAGAATTAGGAATATATCATTAGGGGAAAATATCTTGCAAAGGTTTTGAGGCACATGGATATTCATCCTAAATATGAGGCACAAAGGTTATCTAAAAGAGAAGTCTCTAAGGAAATGATGGAGTGGGCCTTATATGTCAAGCATTATTTCATGTTGAATGGTGTAGATAAAGTTTTGAAGGTGGATTATGTGTAGAAAACGTTATGTGATAATAAAATAGTGGGATGGAGAAATATCCAAGAGAGAATGAGATGTAAGGGTTAGGATTGGGTGCATAGTTGGGAACAAATGGTTTCCAAACTCCTAAAATAAGTAGTGCATTCAAAAGACCAAATCAAATGGAGAAGAAGACTTGAGATTCTGAAGAAGGAACCTATGAATCCTTGTCACTAGAGCAAATAGGAAATGGATACCATTAAGGGTGATGTATGGGAAGATTTAACATGGAATCATCACAAAGGCTAGAATGAGCCCCATGAAATGATGGAAAATCCTTGTAAAAAGGTGGAAAAGCAAGAGCTATCACCCAAATAAAAAATAAAATTAATGAAAGAAGGTGTTAAAGAGGAGGCTACAAAGTAATATGGATAATTAGTAAGGGAAAATAATGTTTTTGAATAAAATAAACAACATAAGTGTGAAGCCAAGAAGTAGTCCAACTGCATCAATGTACAATGGGTGAAGGTAAGGTGGAAATCATTCCACAAGAATTAATTGAAACATAAGAATATGTGCAAGTGTGGAAATAACCTAGATAGATATATGGGTATAGAATAACCCTAAAATGAGCACAAGTGTTTTTTTGCATAAAATAAAGGATACATCAAAGGAAAATGATGGGAACCCTAGATTCTCATGAAGTGGATGATTGGTTCAAAGTAGCAATAGTCTAGAGACACACTAGAGAAAATGTAAATATGTAATTATGTACAATGGATAGATTGGAATTAAGATAAACTTTTATCATAGAGTAAAACAAGGAGTATGAATCTATTGATGGTGAAATGGCATGTCAACAAATCAACTCTTTCACCTATCATAAAGGTCAAGATGGAATCAGACCAATTTAATTGTAGGGGGTCTATGGACTAAATATTGATCGTAAGATGTGCATATGGGTATTTTAATAGTTATAATAATAATTCAGAATAGCACATAATGAATAAAGTATCATTATATTCAGAAACCAATTTACTTGTTTCAATGTAAAATTAAAATTAGATCTAGTAAATAAAATTTAACCTATCCAACAAATTAAATCCTATGAGGTAGTCTCTTGAAGGAAATATATCTTAAACATTGATGTGTGTGTGTGTATGTCTATGTATACATATATGTGTATGTATATGTATATGTATATGTATATGTATATGTATATGTATATGTATATGTATATGTATTCAGTTTCAATGTTTCAACAACTAAAACAAACTAAAATAGAAAGAATGTGGAAAACTTAAGAAGAATTAAAAGAATGAAATTGAAAACCAAATAAATAAATAGAAATAAATACTAACATAATCAACAACTAAATAACTAAAAACTGAGACCTATCTAACAACTAACCTAAGAATAGTCACCATTCGACTTGTGCACAATTTTTGGTTGATCTGGATGTTTCAAAGGGCCTTCCTAAGGCGATATGCATTGATTCCCAAATGGGTACATGGACACAAATCTTGGATTATGAGGGGATCCCTTTTCGATGCTGGAAGTGTCACTAGACGGGACATATTGCTGCTCGTTGTGTTGCTGGGAAATCCAATCCCAGACGTTCACCTTCTTGGTGGCCTAAGGATTTCTCTAAACATAGCATGGACAAACAACCTCTGGAAAGAACATCAGAATCTGAGACCGAGAATGAGGAAAGTTCACAATCTTAATTTAAAAGATGAAGAGGAATCATTGGAGAATCATTCTAATCAAGCCCCTGCGGAGGTTGTGGTTAGTGATACAGCTGAGCCAGAGGAGGAGGTCGTGGTCTCTTCCCCTATTTTGGAGGATCTTTCTAAGAGCTAGACTATGTTTGACTCTCACAAGGAGTTTATGCCCACTGAAGTCCAAAGATCATTGTCTTCTGAGGCATGGGTTGCTGAGGCAACTAAGGTAGAGGATGGTTGGATAGTAGTTAGGAGAAATAAGTCTAAGCCTTTGGTCCCTCCTCTAGATATGAATCTTTGGTCATGCAAAAAGAAAAATCTTAACTTAAAAGATTCATCCAAAGTTCCCTTTTGCTGACTAGTTTTTTAGGGGCTGTAATCTGGTCACTTTTTTGGTTTGCTGGTTACTGGTATGGAAGGTTGTTTAGCTTGCTGTTCCAGTTGGTTAACTTTCAGATCAGTGTTTTGACAGTTGTTTTTCATGGTCATTTTTGTTGGTAACAGGTCCCTGTAAAACCTGGTATAGGTACTATTCTATAATCAGGTTCTTTTGTTAACCTGGTTGTGCTTTAAGGTTTATCTTTCTCCTTGTGTAGGGTTTTGGGGTCCCTTCAAAACCTGTTTTCACCTTAATCTAAAACAACTAACCTAAGAAAACTTTTAATAATGATACAAACTAATTCTAAGAGAATCTAACAAGGCTACTTAATAAATAGAAAGAGAATTAAATGGCAATGTAATAAAGTTAAAAGAAACAACTAATCATCAAGAAATAAAGTAAAAATAATAAATAAAATAACATTAATTATAAATCTAAGAATAATAATAACAAAGATTAATCAAAATAATTTAAGAAAGCATAAAATAGATAATACCTTAAATAAATAACTAACAACTAACCAAAAAAACTAAACTTAATAAATTAAAGAAGGAAAATAGAAAACAAACTTAAATGAATAATATTTAAATGTAGAAAACTCAAAAAGGAAATTTAAATTAATTTTAATTAACTTATAAAACTAACTAAAATAGAAAATAAATCGAACTAAAGAACAATTAGATTAAAACCTAAGAACATGGACAAAAATTAATTAAGAATAAAAAACATATCTAAACTAAGGGAGTAAATAAAATAAGTGTGAGACTTTATAAAATAATAATATTAAGGATATGAAAATATTGAATTTATTGAGAAACCAAGAAATAAGTCTGACTATAAATCGAATCTTCAAATAAAAATCACTATACAATTGATAGATTAATTATTTATCCTAAAATGTGAGGTTTTAATAATTATTATAGAAAATTACATGAATTTATATGCATATGACTTCATATATACAATCATAAATGACATTAATACTTGATAATATTTAGATAATAAGCTATATGAATAAATAAATAAATAAACTTGGTTATACCTGCAATATTAAAGCAGATTACTTCACCTTTAGAGAAAGTATTGCTTGGTCTATCTAAAATAATTGTTTAATCTCATAGATTCTTGCATAGAATAAGAAGAGTGAGATATAACACTTAGAAAAATTTAATATCTATTAATACTTGTGTGTTACCCCTTTGTTCTGTGTCTTCAATCTCCTTATAAAGTAATCTTCATTGAGATAGTTATGATTTGAAAGTACAACTTACGTTAGTTAGTTATCATTGTAGAGTTAATTGACTTATAAAAGTTAATTAGTTTATAATTAGTTTAATTTTTAAGTTATAAATTTTATAACTTAATTTTATATTTTTAGGTTTAAAATAATTCAATGGTATTAACTCAAATAATATAGACCAACTTTAAAATCTCTAATGGGTGTGGGTCCTTTGACTTGTCAACATGAATTTAAATAATTATAACATGTATATAATCAAAGCGAACAATAAATGTATCTAATAATTAATCTAAATAAAATAACATTTTAATCCATAATAATAGTAGTTCTTAAGTATATATCACATGATAAAAAGTCAAACAAGATCCAGAAAAGTATATTACATGAACTATTGAAAATCACTACTAAACAAATCATCCAAATATTGAACCAATATATACAAGCAAATATTATATCATCAAAACTAAAAAATTAATTAAAATGTTTGAAAAAATAATAAAATATGATGTGAAAGTTTCCTAACTAAAAAAAACAATTCCATAGCATGCATCTCATCAAAATAAAAATATTATTAAGTCAAACATATGATAAAATATTGTCAATCTAAGTTACCATCTGAAATCAAGTCTATAAAAGGAGTTCCTCTATCAATGTGATGTTTTGTATACTCTAATGGTGTAGCAAGTAACTTAACAAGGTTTATACCACCACCTTCATCATCAATGTATAGCTTGACATTTTTGAGCACTCATGTCACCATAGGTTGGGTCATAGGATTGTCAGCATGTTTTCTACTTGAAAACAAGGGCTTCTCAATAATAGGTGAAGTAGGTATAGATACAATAGAAAGAGTGTGATTTGGATTTAAAAAACTAGGATTAACTTCAGGATATAATTTATCATGATTTAAAACAATTTTATTATTAGGGATTGCATCAAGATTTGTATGCATGTGCTAAGAAGATGCACTTCGAGTACCTCATCCAAAAGGATGAGATATCAAGTGGATCATCTTGGTCCTCTATGAAATATGTTACCATGCATAGTAAAAGAGGAAAATTGGATATTTTATAGAAATTTATATAATTTATGATCATTTACATCAAATGGAATAGATACACAAGTTCCTTAGTGAAATTTCTTATAAAAGGAATTTATAGCCCTACAACCATAAAAAGCCATTTGATGATGATGACTCCATGATGGAGTATCATCACCTTGTTGTCTAATATTCCTTCCCCATACATTTTTGTCAAAATATTAAGGATCTAGGTCCCATTCTAACATGGATCAAAAATTGGGAATAACTTAAGTAAGAACTTATTTAGTGTAAGAATATATATCACCAAGTTATCCAAGATAACAAATATTTATCATTATCATTCAAGACTAAAAATATGTTATGTTTAAATGCCAATAATTTAAAAAATAATTCCAAATTTTCACTCTTTCCATAAATTAAATACATATAATTTATTACAAATAATTTCAACTGAGCATTCACTTTTTAACATACAAAATATCCCTTTCATGAAAATGCCAATACTATCCAAAATTTTGACTAGATGTTACAAATTGTTAAATTACAAACTTATGAACATTTCATATATTTTTGTCACATTTAAAAATCAAAAATCATCTCATCACATCCTTCTAAATTCAATATTACAACTTATTTTGAAATAAAAGGCATGCCTATACATGCATAAATGACAACCTAAGTCTTAGTGATTCCTTTTATGCATTCAACAGAATGAAAATTTTTAGTTTAGATTTTCAATATATATTAAATCAAATAAAATAAATAAAATATAAAATAAACCATTTTATATTATTTATTTATATCAATAAAAATTATTACAATTTCACTTATGAAATTCCATATTTCAAAAAAAACCCAAAAAGAAAACACTACAAAACATAACACTACCAAATATCCAGACATGAGTTCTATAGAATATCATCCTAATGAGAAGATATTTCAAAATAAAAATCCTAAAATACATATAAAACACTCAAATTCACAATTTTATAATATTCATACTATGAATTTATATAGAGCTTAATCAAAACTATGGCTAACAATAATGAAATATAGCTCATAATCAAGCTATATGAAGCCATTCAAAAGATGAAAGTGATAATCTCACAATAGAAATAGACATGGAATAAAATACAAATCAAATATTTTTTTGAAATATTTTTAAAATGATTCATATATATGTAATCATTTGATTATCTCAACATACATAACCTTATCATTATAACCAATAAAAAATTATTCGATATAATGTGCATCGATGTGAATAATAAAACATGCATGTCAACCAAAGCTCATAAAATCACCAATTTAACAATGAAATGAGAGTATTTTAAAATAATATTTTGTTCCATAATAAATAATTCATATTTTAAAAACTTGAATCATAAACTTGACAATAAGAATGAACTCAATAGAACATATGGCTCAATATGTGACTACATGGTTGAAGACGCATAAAAATTTTGCCTTTGAAAATAGAAACAAACAACTTATCTAACCCTAAATTTATATGTGTGACTACATATAGGTTTAATGGATATTATATTATCTTTTACACAAGGATGGTGAACTAACCTAATGAATAGGCCAATAAAAAGGAAACTCAGATAAATAATATTATGAAATTATATAATTGATATTGCTAAAAATAGTAAAGTGAAATAATTGATAAATATTATAATATATAAGGGGAAATGATACTTGTATATTTTATTGTGCTCATATAGGTATGATCTATAATAGGATAGAAGTGGAGATGAAGATGATCCCAAAAAAGTGATCATATTTTGGGAATATTCTTCATGTGGCCTCAGATACTTGCGTCAAATATAGACAATTCCATTAATGTAGGAGTATTAATTTGACACAAGTGTCTTATATAAAATACTAAAAATATTTATATGAATCTAACTGGAGCCCTCTATTTTTTCTTTCTTTCTTCTAATGTCTTCAGATTGTGCACATAGGTTGTCACTCTTTGTAAAATGATCAAACCTTAGCTTCTTCACCCTTGGAGTGACTATGTTAAAATGGGTTAGTGGGCTCACAATGTTGACCTACCCTAAATACCCCTCTATCAATGATAACTACCTACATATCCAATACTCTAAAGGGGGCCTCAGACTTATGTATTTATCCCCTATGTGTCATCTTATGTGTGTACAAAGATGTAATGTGTGATAAGCAAAGGCATGCAGTGACCTATCTTGTAACTTGGTAAATATGGCTCATGAACTATTATTAAAGTTATAAAAACCTATGGTAATATTTATCCTATAATTGATATATAAATATGGATGACCAGGGCAATTTTTCTTACTTGAATGCTTTATTGAGTTCTTCTCGGTATGTTTTCATCTGAGTTCCCGATATTTGTTAGGTGAGGAATGAATGAGGGTTGATCTTATATGTATATCAATGATTTTTAGAAACATCTCACACTAAAACACTTTATAAAACATTTATGATACATTTCATTTTCAAATTTGATGACTTTTGGGTACTTAACACTTTATAGGAAAAGTAGACACTTGCATTAATGTAGGTATATATCTGGGATGTAAGTGTCTAGGAAGATAGAAAATAGGTATAGGTATAAAACTAGAAATGAATTATAATAATCAGGTTTTGATAATTTTTCATAGTATAATAGGCTTGGTCATACAATAAAAATGGTCAGACTAAGAGACAAACAATCTAGGTATAAAGAGATAATGAACATGAGCTTTTTGGTAATGCATAGGTCTATAACTGAAAGAGATAACGATGATAGGTATTTTTCAAATGTAAAAGACTTAAGTAATAAATAAATAAAATTTTATTATATACATATCTATATTCCAACCTTATGAATATGCATATCTCTTTTGACTACCATTACTCATATGACTGTAAAATACATAAAAATAACATAAAATGTGTATTGGGTTATTTTCCTTTAGTTTAGCATGACTTTTATTGATCACACATGCAAATATAATGAAATTTCCAAATATATAGAGTTTTTTATTATCATATGATAAATGGTCTCGTGTTCTCACCCATAGCATGTAGCTTAAGACCAGTTCCCATCAGTTTTATCATGCGATGGTGTACACAGTGGGCTCTATATACCAAGGTAATTAAATGAGTACTTAGTTATAACTAAAGATATCATATTAAACCTAGTTATAACATCCACTCATTGCATACTTAATTTATCTATCACAAGAAAATAGATAGGCACAAATTAATAAAAAGAGTAGTAGTACCATTAGTTTCATAACAAGCTTACAAGTATTTTAACAACACAAGTATTTCATCTTAATGTATAACAATGATCACCATACACAAGTATTGATGCATATAAAAAAAATGAATAAGCTCAAGATTAAATTAAATAAACAATACCAACATCAACAACCTTCTAATTAAAATGAGGGGTTATTTCTACATGGTTCTACCCTAAATATTCTATTATAATATTATTATCAATGATGATGACTTGATAATGACCACTAATAACAATGAGTAATGTAAAGTTGATACATTTAATTCCTATTTATTTGTGCCTAATTACCCATATATACCTTCTCTATGTTAGATATTTGATGTCATTATCATATCTTCTCATGGGTTGGTACTAGATTTGTGCTTGACTATTCTCCTTTGATGTTTGTGTGAACTATTTCTTAATCATTTTTGCCTTCTGCACACTTATCTAAGTCATACACCAATTACCTAAGTCTTGTGTCCTTATTTCCTTTATTTTTTCTACACCATTATTATTCATTACTTACTTCTTCCATTCCAAGGTATTTTGCGCCTTGTCTTACTTTCATGCCTAAGTTTAATTCCATGCCCATCTCTCCCATGCCATATTCTAAAAAGTACTTAGAGTAAATTGATATAAAATTTAGGCTCCAAATTTACCCCACACTAATTTAATATTATATCCCAAAATATGTGCCATCCATAATTCCCTCAGATACCAAAAAATTAGGTCCTATTTGCTCGACCTAGCACTTGACCTCCTCTTAGTGGTTTAAGGCAATCTATAGATTAGAGGTAATTTCTTAAACTTCACCATTTAGTCATTTTGTCTCATCAGGTTGATCCATAAAATCATCCACATGATTTTTCAAAATCTAAATTGATGAAGTATCATCCTTTGGACATCCTCAATTGATTAGACCTCTATTAAAACCTATCCTTGGAGCGATATGATACTAGTATTAATCTCTTGGTGATTAGTGTTAATATTACTTTTGAGTTCCTCCACATACTAGAATGCTTTGGTGATTTACACTCTATATTTTATTATTAATGCATTCTCAACTAGTTTTTGGCAATGTAATTCTTTTGACTGAAGCCTAGCTTCTAAATATTTAGTGGGTCATGCCAAATTAACAAAAACCCCATCAGTTATGGGAACTGTGGCACCCACCTGGGCCAAAAACCTCTTACATACTTATATGGATTATTCAAATTAATCCATAGCCCATGTTTTCTTGTGTTGGGGATTCACCTGGTATTTGCATTTTTGTAACAAAATATTCACCAGGGTCTCCAAATTATCTATAGTTTCACCTATAAGGGGAACCCCATCAACCAGTATCAGTTCTTGTTGTAAAATTAACTTGAAGAGTGTTAGAGTCTTCACTCAAGATGTCATTATCACTTCCTAATGGAACTTAAACTCATATAATTCTTCTTTAATCCATATTACTATGGTGCATTCATGGTAGTATAGAATAATGACCTCTTGGTGATTTCACCAGAGCTGGATAACATCATAACCCTATAGATAATTTTTCCTTGTAACTACATGATCCAATTTAATGAGGGTCACATCTGTTTAGGCTAGTGAACATACCTTGTTATCCACCCAAAATTATTCATGAATATCCACCCCCTTTGGTTCCAAATCCATAATAGCTAATAGAATCACAAAATTATGTTATTCATTAAAAACATCCATATAAAAATAGAGCTCATGTTGAGTCCGATTGGAAGAGTCTTGCTCAAGGAAATACTCCCATGTATATAATTCTTATTCACAAACATTTTATTAGAGATAGCCTCAAAAAAATAGGTTATCACCCTTAGTAATTTGTTGATTCTATAATTATTTAGTAGGCCCTTTCCATTATTTATATTGTGCTTTAGGATCTAAACATCTATATCAATCTATTATTTGGTACTCGGGATAACATTCTAGTCACTAGCACCTAGAGTTGTGCCTCTATCTACCCCCTCTTCACTAAATTCCAATTTCCATTTATGTGTCATTAGGGGCATCTTATTCTTATCACTCTTGGGTTTCCTCCTTTAGCTCATATGTGGCTTCCTTAGATTCTTTTTTAGGTGATGGTTAAGGAGTCACCGCCCTTTGTTATGATACCCCAAAACTTGGTGTAGAATGGTCTAGTATCAAAGGACTAGAAATTTATTGGGTGGCATCTAGGCCCTCTTGTTCCTATGTTTCAAATATTCCTTGGTCTTTTTGAGGTGATGGGGCCATCCTTTTCTACTTAGGTTACTCTTCTAGTGTACTTCCAGTGGCATCAAGTCTTGGCTTCTTCATTAGTCTATGTTACCTTCTTTGTGTTATTATTTTTAATAGGAGGGTAATGATTTCTCTTGGGGCCTCATATATTCTTGAATCTTCTTCTTAGGCTTAAGCATAGAATACAACACATGAATGTGCCCCATGATGATAATCTAGTGCACATTAATATCAGTAATATTCTTCTCATTCTTCTCCTTATATGCCTTCTTTTTGGGATAGACATATAATTATCAAAGAGAATGAGTTTCATCATCAATTTTATCATGGTAAATCCACACCTTATGCATGTTGATAATGTGATTCACAATATTTTTGAATTATTTGGTAGTAAAATCATATGGAAATTTTTTCCACCCAAATAATTTATCCATGGGTTCCATCCAAATGTGTGTGAGTTAATAATGTTGCATCATATCAAATTAGGTTTAAGTTCCCATCTACATAGACAATTATTTTATGACATGCCATTTATTCTTGAATGCTTCTTTCAACCCTTCAAATCATCCATTCATTTTCAAATTGTGGGAAGGAGAGATGGTACCTAGACAGGTGAACTCTTAGAACCGTTCTATAGGGGACTTATTTTTTGGTGGATACACCCACTTCAGTTATTTCTTGGCATATTTTTAAATGTCAGTCTCATCAAATACTAACAAAATAATAGTCATTCCCTAAGGAAATTTATGATTTGAAAGGTGGTGGGCCTTGTCAGCATCTTCCACAATCTTCTCAAAAAAATGTAGGGTGTAATTGTACTTTTCCCCTAGGCCATCTAGATTACCACATAGAGGTGTGTCATGTCAACCTCTTTATATTTGTCCCCACCCCCAAGCTTGGTAATTTCCAAGCATGAATCTACTTGAATGGTAGGATCCTAAAGGCTATAGGCATACATTATGTTTCCCTCTTTTTAATACTTTAGCATTGTCATCACATTCTCCACTACCTTATGGTCCTCCAAATCCACATTAATGTCAATGCCTAAAAATTTTAACCATGTTACCTTGTTAATCCATTGGGTAGTGATCAACATCATAAGCCTTGAAAAGTAAAAATAGTCCTCATGGATGTATGAGACCAAAAATCTCACTGACTCCATGAACTTCCCAAAATAAGGAAAGTGGAAAAGTTATAATACCTTGACATCATTCAACTGATTGAATATCATGAGGTCATACGTGATCTCATTTTTTTCTAGTTTTTGAATCTATAGTCATACTATAAATATCCCTCATTTTTGGGTTGATGATGATTGTAGTTGATCACTTGATAAGAGGACACCTTAGAATCATAATATTTATCATGAAAGACTGAATCAAGGGATTGCATTTATTCAATAAAAATAGAGGATGGAGGTAGTGTTGTAGACTTATTTCTCCCTCTCATGTGACATTTTTGGTTCCTTCTTGATATAAATTTTTTGTTGTTTATTATTTCATGTTATCTACTTATGCATTGGACTCACTAGGGTCTTCATCCCATATCAAAATAGGACATCCTCTTGTACCCTCATACTCTTCTTCTTTGTGAATGACTAGAAAGGTTTACTTCTCTGGGTCTTTTTCTTTGGCCACATCTCCCTCTGAGGATCCCAAAAATTGAGGCATGATCATTTGACTCTCTTTAATGAATATGTGTCTCCTAGTTTTAACTTCCTCAAACTTATTATTTAAACATATTCTACTGGTAGACATAAATACCTATAAATTATAACTCTCTCAACAACATTCCTTAAATCATAATTTCATGCTTTTCCTTTTTCATGATTGTCACCTCACTTTTTAGTTTTAAATTTGTCACAAGATTTTGATGAACACTCCTTATGGTGGCTTAAAAATTATTCATTCAGTCTCTATAAATTCAAGAAAAAAAAATTAAATTATTAAAATGAAGACATTTTAATCTTATATATCCTTAAGTATTTGCACACATTTACTCTCCAATGCCTTCATACATCACTTCACTCATTAATTTTCTTAAATGGTATTCCATAATTTTCATTTGGAACACTTTCCATTATACTTAACACTTTGTCAATTTAATACACCTATCCCATCCTTTTGATTTTCTTGTCGTGTATACATCTATAAAAAGATTTAAATTTCCATTCTTAAAGGTGAGAACTAATTTTTCCCTATATACCCATTCATAAAGGATTTTCCCTTGCCACTCTTTTTACACACTTCAAGTCACACACCACCTCCTATATGAACTAATTTCACCTTATGTGATTCCACTTGTGCACCATAATATGTGTGTTTTCCTTATAATTTAATTATTCCCCCATCATGCATGCTAATTTTTACCTGTGTGCCTCTTTTATGCATGATTCCTTCCAAATTTTAATTTATGCACTTTATCTTTACTTTATTCTTCTTGAAACTTAACCCACACTAAAATATTTCCATGGTCCTCCATGTTCATGACCAAAATGAAAATGAACTATAACCATGTGCTAAAATAAATGTAAACAAAAGGCATGCAAATAATGCATCACTTTATAAATAATAAGCTAATATAGTGGCACATGCCTTATTGAAAACATTGAAAGTATTGCATGGAATGATAGGGCCGAAGCTGACTACCATTAAAATAAATTAAAATAATTTTGCCATATAACCACATTAACTTATATGTGCCTATGGGATGGATGATATGAATGGTGAATGAACCATCCAAATGTACATGAATTTTATTGGAGTGGAATGTGAAATTGGAATCATAAACCAATATCTTCATATCAAGAGAATTTTTTTTATTTTTAATATGTCTATTATACTAAGATTTTTGCTTATGATTTTCAACTCATTAACTCTAATGTGTAGTAAAGTGTGCTTCATATAGTTATAAAAAAGTGTCAAGGTTCACTTTTAGATATTCTTCATCATCTAGCTAGCCAACACATGTAATATGTAAATAAATAACAAGGAACTCCATCGGTAGAACTATTTCAGTGCCAAGATAAGATGAAAAATATTAATCTTGTTCAATAATTTGTATGTGTTTCTATATGCCCATAAGACTACATAAACTTGATCATCCTATTCATTGCATTCAATATTACAAATATTTGTCAATGTATGGCTTAGGATCTTTTTAAAATCCTCAGTCGTGTCATTAGTTGAGGGTGATATGGAGTTTTTTATGGTTCATAATCATTAACTTGACTAAGAAGATATGTATCATATTATTTAGGAAGTGAGTACCATTATCACTTGTTAAACTTAAAGGGCATCTATATTTGGTGATGATATTTTCCCAAAGGAATCTAGAGGTGGTTGTAGCACTAAAATCACATGTGGGCACTACTTCATCCTAGCATGTGAGATAATTAGTGGAGGTAATAATGTAGTGTGCTTTGGATCATCTTAAATCAGGGGTAATGGGCCCAAAAAAATAAATAGCCCATATTTAAAAATGTTCATAAGTATTAGATAAATAAGTATAACATCCTTGTGGTTTGGTTTTCCTACTCACTGACATATATCACATTGGCATGCATAAGCATTATCATATTTGAATAAGGTGGGACACCACAAGCTAGTTATGAGTATATTTTGTGTTATTTTAGCACTAGTATAATGTCCTATGGTGACACCCTCATGTACCCCTTAAAGGGTTTATGCATGTTCATGTTGCATTACACACCTGTGCAACACCTCCTCCCTTCCAAGTTTGTATAGGTCTCCACTAATAAGCTAGAAAGATGTATCGCATATAGTAAACTGCCTTTTATCTTAGGTGTTAATATGTTTTGGTGTGTAACCTATTACAATAAAAATATTTATTTCCTCCAATTCTTTAGGCACATGCAAAACTTGAAAATTTTGTATATCATGTAAATCATCCTTTATAGCATGCACTAGTTCACTAGACCCAACACGTGATAGGTGGTCAGGATCAAGATTCACTTTATCAATTTTTATGACCATATATAGTTATAACTCTTGTAATATAACAATCAACTGGTAGATTCATATATGTAACACTAGTTTATTCAAAAGGTACTTAAACACCTCATGATCTATAAAGAAGGTGAAAGGAGTGGTTAACAAGTATTGGTGGAACTTTTGGAGTGCATACACCATGGATAAGGCTTCCCATTTTATAGTAGAATAATTCCTCTCCATTAGTGTTAGATTATGATTAGAAAAATATATAGGATGGTATAAATTCCCTTCAATAGGTTGTATAAGGATATCACCCACCACCATGTTGTAAGCATTGACATGTACATGAAATGGTGTCATCCAATTTTAAAACTAGAGGATGGGTGTAATTACTAATTTCTCATTCAAATTCTCAAATGCCTATTGATGTCATTAAATCTAGATGAAGAGGCCATTTTTTTTTAGCAATTATTATAATTGAGCTTTTATGTTAGCATAACTATGAAAAAACTTACAATAATAGCCTATGTGACAAAAGAAGATATGGATTTCATGTTAAGTGGTTGGAGGTGAGAGATGAACAATAACTAAAATCTTGGTTAGATCCATGAGTTATCCATCCCATAAAATAATGTGCCATAATATAATCCCAAAAGGTGTGGTAAATATGCACTTTTTTAGGTTTAAGGTAATGTAAATTTATTGATAGTTCTTGAGCATGAGGAATAAATTATCATAGTGGTCACTCACTAAGCCATACATAGTCCAATCATCTAGATATATTTGAAGGAACTTGTGGATGAAATATTTAAGGGCTTATACCATAATCCAAGAGAAGACTATTAGTGCATTATTTAAGTTAAATGGTATAACATTATATGAAAAAGACCCCCATTTAGTGGAAAAATTAGTTTTTACCTTATCTTCCTTAGTAATTAGTACCTGATGATAGCCTAAAAATCTATCAGTAGGTATAGATTTCACAGCTAGTGGCACCTTCCAAAATCTCTTTTGTTAAATGTGTTTTGAATGGGTCCATGACACAACATTTAATTGTCTATAATCTATGTAAATGTGGATTTGACCATCCTTTTTTATGTTAACTATCATGGGGATAACCCATTTAGATTCATTAATGGGTGTGATAACCCCAACACATAACATGCCATCAATTTATTATTTAACACATACACGTATATTATGATTAATTTGGTATGGTATATTCCTAACTAGATGAGTTCCCTCAACCAATTTGATGTGCATTTTGTCTAATTCTATATGCACTCCTTTCATTTCTATGTAGTTGTTTGGGAAAATATCTACATACTCCTATGTAAATTTAAAAGATTTTAGCCAATTATATTTTAGACCAGTAATATCCTATAGTGGCCATCTCGGGGGTGTCTTTTGTGCTAATATTTTATTAAACCATTTGGAATAGAATGGAATATGGTTTCTACTTATATGAATATTATCTCTCACCTTGTGCACCTCGTATTCTATAAGCAAGTTTAAATGATTAAATGGTGGTTTTGGGAGATCAATGTTAGTACCCTCATCAACTTGACATACAAACTTATGCTTACCCTTACAGATATATTCCATATGTTTACATTTATATCATGGTTTAGGTTGTAAATGGGTCCTATTAGGAGTATCATGTTCTTGTAAGATGGCCAAGTCATCCTCAATTTCACCATGCATAGTTCATATTCTATCTTCAACTAGTGCTTAATCACCTATTGCTACTTGGCAGATCACTTGCAAGGATAAATTTAGATCTGATTGGGGTGAAAAAAATTTAAAGGTTATGATTACTGATGTGTTCCCAAGTATCTATATCTAGGCATGTTTCTTGATGAACATACCACACTCTAGCCCAAGTGTGTAGAGTGACATAAAATGAATGTTCCCATAAGGATTATAGTAAAAATATCTCATCATCATTCCAAATATCTTCATAGGTGGATAGATGGACACCTAGGGACATAATACCATTATAATTGACTATAGCACAAACCTGATTATCATGGTGAAAATGATGTTGTAGCATGGCATGTACTTGTTCCCATGTCAATAACTTGTATTGATGAGTATCCCACAAATGAGTAGTTGTTACTTGAATTATAATAGTGAGTGCATGCATATGTTCATATTCAAAAACATAGTAATCCTCTAATTTTTTTAAGTAATACTGAACCTCAATTTGGCCATGAAACCTAGGTTCTTGATCTAATTGGAAAGCTGGTGCATTCATTATTTGTCCACCAATGAGTCAAAAAAACTTATAGTTCTGCAGTAGCTTGTGTGGAATATTTATTTTTTGACCAATTAAAACATAACCTCATCTTATTAGTTCATATTCTTTGTGTGCCCAGTGTCCAAAAGTAATGTTGGTGGTGTCATAAATGGATTTTACATCTCCCCAATAAATCAGACCATCAAGAACAAGATATACATGTTCATTTCCTTATGTCATTATTTTATAAATGAGGTTGAGGTCCTCATCAGCATCAATTACTTCTATAAAATGAGGTCTTTGATCATTAGTGAGAGGAATTACTATAGGCTGGGTGTCATTATCAAAGCTAATGTAATACTTCTTAAAACACAAGTCAAAATTATTTCATAGCACCATGGTCAACCCAATAGAGCTAGAAAATCATTAGCTTTAGCAAGTTCAATTACTTCAAAATCACCTTTGAAATAAACACCCATAATATTAATGGTGGCACCCTTGATAACTCTTATACGCATCACTTGAGTCTTGTTGGCCATAAATAGAACATGTTGGGAGGATTGAAAAGTGGGGCTCCCCATCTTTCTCAAGGCATCCTTCATGAGAGCAATAATGTTTACACCAGTATCCACTAGTATATCTCAAATCATCCACCCATCAATGGATGCATTTACAACAAACTCCTTGTCACATTTGGCATCTAGTTGGACATAGGCTTATTTTTAGTGTGTAAGTTTCAAATGGAAATCTATAGTAGTTGTGGTTATCTATTTTTGTAACTAGTTATTCAAGATGGGAATGATGTTTTCATTAAGGAGTAATTTGTATAAATTTTGAAATTCATTCTACCTAGATTTTTTTGAGATAACTTCTCTTTTCATCTCAACACACATGGTTTCATCCTTCTCCTTCATAAAATCAATTTCACCTTGTAATTCATGTACCAGGTCTATTGTGTTGTGCAATACCTCTTTATGCTTTTCATGTATCAGGGTAGTGTTGAGCATGTGATTCATCATGTTGAACCTTATCCATAGGTGGAACTAAAATAGGTTGGGAATGAGCACCAATTTGTGATGTAATATTTATTTTATGTCCCATTTTTGGGGTGGTAGGTGTGGTATCCACTGAGAACTTATATTTTTAGCAACATGAATCATCCCAATGCCCTTCTCGTTATGCTCTTTGGTGATATCCATATATAATTTGGGGTAATCTTCAAGATGATGTTTATTCTTAAAAAAGGCACAAGTTGGGTAAATTAGGTAATCATGTTGATAGTGGTCTAGATATCCACACTTATAATAGGTCTTAGGTGTAAAATGACCACCCTCATGCCCATTTCCATGTCCTCAACCTTGAAAAGATCAGCCTCCACCAGACTCCTAATTATTAGCAACATAAGTTTGGTGAGTACCTCTTGTGCATATTTCATGGATATCATTAATTAATATATGGTCATTAATATCTTACATGTACACATCACATATTTTATATTATAGTGAGACTTTAACTTAGGTAGCACACTAGAGAAAGTTATAGTTCTTTACATCATGATCCTCTTGGTAGATCTCAGAAGATTGTTTTATTATAGTTTAAAAATTTGTATGTGGGTAGTTATTCATGTTATGGCCCTCTAATTCATATTTAATGCACCATAGGCCACTATATGTGTCATGATAATCATTGGTCATTAGCTTCTCTAGTTGAAATCCCATGTTAGTAATTTGAGCCTTCATAAATGGGTTGATCCCCGTATCTATACTTCCCACAAATTCAGTGTAGAGAGTATCTTCCAGTGCCTTGTATGGGTTATTAAATGTATTTTGGGATAGATTTCAAATAAAATTAATTAGAAACCCTCCCACAAACCATTGAGCATGATGTGTTGATTTAATATCAAATGATAGTTTTGAAAGAATCATTTTGAAATGTGCATCATATTTGCACACACTCTTAGTGAGATGTTTGTTTATGTCCTTTAGGAAATTATGCTTTGTTGTTTAGACTAAAGAATTTCAAATTCATAAAGGAATGTTATTTTTAATATGTAATAGCTCACAACTATTTGTTGGGGTTCAAATTTGTGATACCATTTATGCATGTGTTCCAATAAAGTAGTGTCAAACTGAGTAGCCTTTCATTTTCAAGAAAATATACCTTACACTCACCAAATGAGTTTACACTTATGAACATGTTCCACCACATTTTCAATGCCTTGATATTTAAATATATGAAGCATCATCTCATAGTACACCATAAGTCTACTTGGTGGTTTTAGTGGACCCTATTGTTGTGTTCCTCTAGTTCTTCCTGAACCCTATGGTGGAGGTCTAATAATGCCTCTAGTGCTACCACCTCATCCTCATCCAATAGAAATACCACTAGTTCTTCCTCCCATACCTCTTACATAATAGGTGCACCAAAGTTAGAGGGCATCGAAGAAGGTTGATTTGATATGGTTGGGCATATAAATTTCCCATTATTGATATTAAGTTTGTGAACTAGGAATTTGATGATAAAGGGGATATTAGTATTGTGTTAGTAGATAAATCAAATCAAAAGCACACTAAACTAACACCTTCATGCCTAATTAATAGGGTGAGCTTAATTGTAAAAACAAATGGAAAGCCCAACTAAAAAGTAAGTAAAAATAATAATCCTTCACCTTCCTTAGATGCTCCAAATGCTTTGTTATAGTGGCTTGCTCAATTTGTGCTCATGAAGTCTACATCAATGGAATATTGACTACCTCCATCTCTCCTTGGCACGTTGCTTGGATTTGGATTCAATATATTAGCATCATAAATTTATCATGTGAGAGATTTTTGGAATCAATTCGGCATGATAACTTTATACAAGTTAAGCTTAAAATTCATGTGGCAAGGCCTCCTATTTATAGATTTTTAAAAATGGCTAGAATCAACCTGAATCATTCGTCCCAAGATTGAGATGTGTGGCTAAGGATTAATCCAATTATGTAATTAAAAATCCATAAATAATCTCATCAATATTTGGGATAGATATGGATTTAAGAGGCATGGGAGGTATTGATGAGGCATGGGAGGGGTTAACCTTAATATTTTATGCATTTATGGCCTAGGGATGTCTTCCCAAGAAATGATGTCACCTAATGATGCAAATATTCAATACTCAATTCTAAAAATAATTATTCAACAAGTTTCCATGGAATTATTAATTAGGATCTAATTTAGTTTAATTAGATCTTAAGCATTATTAAGCACTTTATGCATAAATTACTCAAATTGATCAAAATGCCTTGTTATTGGTCCAAAATTTGACTAAACTAGAATTGGAAGTCAATGTCAGATGCATTGGATCTATTATCCCATTTAGGATGTTATCAACACCAAATAGCAAAGGCATGTGTCCCATATAAGAAATTTGATAGAAAAGAGCAATCCAGAGCACCCAAGTGCAAAATTGGCATTTTGGCTCAAAAATATTTGATCAAAGTTAGTTGGTCCATAAATTGCATTATCCCATTTAGGAATACCTAAGTTAAAATTGACACTTAAATATATCAAGTTCAAAGATTTTAATGTGCTTCAATGTTTTTAGGCCAAATTGTGCATTTTAGTAAGAATTTGGTCAAAAATTTAGTTGGAGGTTATCAGTGGCTAATTTAAGGTGTCTACAATTTACCCCTATTTGGGAAGATGTTGCAAACTATAGGAAAAGTAATATATTCTCAAATAATGATAAAAGGCCTTTATATTAAAAATAAGATGATGGTTGAAGAACAAAGATCCAAATGGTGTTTGGGAAGCCTATGATGATGCCCCCTTGAGGGAGTAGCCATCACATTTGTTGATAGACAGTCCCTCAAAAAGAAACAAGAAGAAAGGTGGAATTAACCTGTGGTTGAGATTAATCTAAATGATAAAAATATTGCATGCATTAACTTAAAAAGGATGTTGATTTTCCCAAACATGGTTATAATCAGGAATAAAAATCAAAATAATGATTTTCCCATAGGAAGTTATAATCATTAAGAGGACCTAAATTGGCTAATGATGATGGTGCCCCAGTTAGGGCTGATTGGCAATCATAACTCAAGGATATAACCTAGAATATAGATTAAATATGAGCAGGTGCAAAGTGAGTACAGAGATGAAAAGAAGAATAAGATTGATCATTAAAAATGATTCAATTATACCTACCAAAAAGGAGATGCTTGTCCTTATTATCAATGATACAACTAAAATGGGCAATGGCTTGATTTGATCAAGATGGGTGGAGGGATTTTCCAAGGTGCCAGGGAGAAACTTATATGGCTCCATTAATTATAGACCTTCTTGAAGCTAATTTTTGTAGTAGCATATGATGGTAGGCATCATGATAGAACACCATAAAGACTTGGCCAAAAAATTCATAAGGACTAACTCCTAATCTAATAAACACTCAAAAATAATGCACCAATGATAAAAACCATGATGAGAATATTGACATATGAATATGGATGGACTCAAGAATAATGTGTGCAAGGAATCACCCAATTGAACACATATAGACTGAGTCAAGGCAATATTACTGAAAGCAAACAAATAGGCAAGAAGACAAAAAAACAAAGAAACACATAAAAATCACACAAATAGACAAACAAATTGAAATAAATAAATAAATAGAAAGCCTAAAAATAAAAGAAAAATAAATCATCCTAACAATGAATTTGCCCCAGTATCATGGATCGAGGGTAATTGTTTTTTGCATCTTTAAATATTTTTAGAATTTTGAGGTATCTCAACTTGTTAGAGAATGATGAGATACCTAATCATAAAATGGTGAGAGTGTGGCTTAGGTTGCTCACAAAAATAGTGAGAGTGTATGGAAAGGGGAACTGAAGTGACCTTAACATGAATTGGGCATGACCTACATAGTCTTATAATGACCTAAAACCATAGTAATTTTGTCCACATAAAAGGTGGGGAAAAACCAACTATGTCCTAATAAGTTCTCAAATTTGTAAAATGGCTAGTCAAATGAAAACAGTAATGGCAAGGTGATGTGGTAATGCATGGTAAACAAGTGTTGTCCCTAGTTTTCCCATAAGCAATTATAACTAGGATATAATGACATAGATCAGTGATACTAATTTTCCCATAGGTGATTATAATTAGTAGTAAGATTGATGAACACTAATTTGCCCATAGGTAGTTATAATTAGTCTCACATAAACAAACTTGATATAGGATGGAAAATGAAAGATATCTTGCCAAATCAATTATCACACTACTTTCATAGACTATCATTGTAAACATAGTTTTGATTGATTATTGAAACTTGATTTAAATTGCCTCATGAAAAGTGTGGGAAGAACCAAAGTAACCAAGATCATAATAGGATTGCGTAGGATGACTAAAAATAAGCTTTGGTCTAGATAGGAATGGAATGGTCAGATAGCATGGTCTTGCTAAGGATAATGATTGGTTTAGTAGATTCAATAAAATGGTAGTAGGTTTACCCCTAATTGATGGGGTGAATGTCATGATCTATGATAATGGTAAATAAGTATATGTAATACTGGCAATGGCATGACAATGAAATGGTATGGTACATATTTCTGGCCTAGGTGTGATAAATGGAATATGATTCTATTGTTCTTGTTGATGGGGAGATGCACATCCTAATCAACAAATGATATAAACAAAATATTTGATCATGTTAATTACTAGCCCACACCTCATCTAAATAGCTACTCTATCAAGAATAGCCTACACATATGTATGTTGAGAATGTTTTTGTGGTCTTCATTGGTCATTGATTTTGATTCCTTCAAGCATCGAGACAAGGTATGTTTGTAGCCTCTACAAAGGAAAGTGTGACCATGGATGGTAAACAATGATAAATAATAGATGATAGGTTTATTTATGAAATGTAATGGTATATGATAATGTAATAGGTAATTGTTGGGAAATAAATGAAAATCAATACTTTCAATCACATGGAATGTTTTTGATACTAGATTCAACATAAATTTAGAGTTGGTAGGGATGAAGACTTGTTCTCTCAATAGGACCATCATATTTTTCTATTTTTTGGGATTGAGAGTATCTAATATTTGATTAGGCTATAGATAGGATGATATTTTGATTTGATCTTTGATTTTGTCTTCATCAAGTAGTGAAGAAATTTTATGCTCAGCTATTGGTGCCTCAATGAGGTTTTCATCAATTAAGTTATCTTGACTATCTCGTATCACCTTTGAGAAGGTTTCACTAATGAAAATTGGTTATTGACTTTGATTTTATTCTATAACTTTCAAAAATGTTTCACCAAAAGATGTTGAGTTTGAACTTTGCTTGTCCCCTAGCACCTCTAAAAAGGTTTCACTAGGAAAGTGTTCTTATGCTACATGAATGTGGTCTTGACCTCCCTACTATTATTTAACTAATATGTCACCATGGATGCATTTCAACAAAGTGTGATTCTATTGATCCCAATCAACACTTATGGGAGATCGAATGTTAATAATATGGCTATATTGGTTGAGGGTAATAGCCTATGGAATAGTAATGGAATGGGGAGAGGCTACACAATCCTTGTAGAAGATACTAGGATAACTCATGTTAAATTTAAATTACTCATTCTCAAAAATCATATAAGGATCACAAATGTATTCAAATTGATCTACAAGGTATACGTAACCAATTTTGTAACAACCATGAACATATTCTTCTTCTGAATCTAATTCTAACTCAATGGACTCTAAATCCGATGTTGAGATTGATGTTGATTCAGATTCTGATGCTAACTCTGATGTCAGTCCAAGAGTAGAACCTAACTCTAACTCTAATTCTTTATTTGATTAGTAATTTGTTTCAATGATGTCTTATTGAATTCATGGTATTGGATAAGTAACAACTTGTAATGGCATGATGGGCTCTACCAAGATTGGTTTATCAAAGTGATACTCCTCTAAGATGGGAAAAAGTTCAAGAGACAACTCCTCAAATATTAGATTATCAATAGGAGGATATTGAAAAATAGGCATATAGTCAATGTAATGATTTGACTAGAGGTGGTTATAATCATTAAGAAGTGACTCAATAAATACTGTCTCATTAGAGTGAGAATCCTTGACAATAGGTATTAGATTGAAAGGTAACTCACATAGGTTGACTTATCACAAATAAAAACATCTTGGATTGGTTGGTTATTTTGGCCTTGGTTTCCAATGAGTTGGAAAATACCAATTTTGAATAGAGGTTGGTCTTTGAATGATTAGATTGGTTGAGGTTTGGATGGGATTGGTAATGAACAAGGAATGGCCTACGGTTGGATAATACTTGTGCATCAAGAAGCATGATTTCTCACATGATCCAAAGGATAAAGTCCTAAGATGGTAATGATAGTGCACTATGGAGCTTGATTACTCACGCAAACTAAAATACAAGGTCCTTGAATTATGAAGGGAAATTATGGAGCTTGATTGATCTCACAAGACAAAAGATGAGGTCCTAAAATAACAAGGGGTCATTATGGAGCTTGATCGCCTACACAATCCATAGGATGAGGTCTTGGAAGGACAAGTTTGGGGTATTGTGGACCATGGTTTCTTGCATAATCCAAAGGATGAGGTCCTTGAAGGATAATTTTGGATCATTGTGAATCATAGTTTCTCACACAAGCCAAAGCATCCAAGTCTTCCTCATAAACCATATCATCCCAATCTTAAGTTGGATCATAAGCTAGTTCTTGAATATGTTTTATGTACTGATTATTGTAAAGAGGTTATGGATCTATATCCCAAATAATATTATCTATAGTTGGGCCTCCAAAGTCCTCCTCACAAGCCTCTTCATACCAATCAAGGTCTCAAGTTGTATCGTAAGTTGGTTTGTGACTTTGTTCCTATGAATGATTATTATGAGGTAGATAGAAATCTATCTCAAAAACCATATTAGCATCATTGAGGTCTTGATGAAAGCCATAAAAGTCATTTTGTGTGACCATTCTATCATAATTTGGATTATATGTGACTCCACCATAGGTTTAGCTATACATATCTATATAAATGATGAAATCTCCAAAAATAAAAAGGCTTAGAGTTATAAAAACTCTAAAAAACTATGTCCAAAGGACAAATGGTTTAAACTTGGTCTATCTTGGTCAAAAGGGTGGAGTTGTATCTCAAAACAATGGTTTGAAAGTGAAGTTGTATCTCCAAAATGGTTTGTGTTAAGATTTGTCATAAAACATTCTAACACCAAATGTCTAATATCAAATGTCATACGCATAAAAGGTCAAGCATCTAAATATAAACTAGCATGTTAAAAGTCTAGGTTAAAGTGTTCCAAACAAGTTATAAACTAGGAAAGGGAAAAGATTCGCTAGGTCTTTTGTCCAAACATAGAGTCAAAATCTAGGCTCAAACAGGATATGCTAGGACTCTTAGCCAAATGACGTCAAAATCTAGACTTGAAACAAAGGATTGATGTGATTTGATTTAATCTAACAAGTTTGGAAATGGATTTGACATAGACCCAACACACATAATCAAACATAAACATGATCAGTTGGCATTAGTCATAAGACAAAAAGGCTCTTGAATAAAGGATGTGTTCTCCCAAATAAGGGCACAAATAATGATGAGGATAGGCACTAAACAAATAAACCATGAATAGTTTTCAAATTTGGGTAATTAATTAACCAAAGTTATGCAACCCAAAAGAGAAAGATTTGTGTATCAACCCCATGAATTGAGGCCTAAACATAAATCAATCAATGTTTGAATCTAAACTTGACAAGGTTAATTTAAAACTCAATGTAGGAAACTAGGATTTGACCAAATAGGCTAGACAAGATTGGATAGCATGATGACACAAGATAAAGGTCCAAATGGTATAAATGACATAGTTTGAAACAAACAATTTTTGATACAATGGTAAACAAGTTTTGAAATAAATTGAGAAGCCTAACAGTGTAAGCATGCTCAAATGATGTGATCAATATTATGTTTTAAAGACTTAAAGGTAAAATGGTTTGACATGATTTTGGCAGCATAACACTACCCTCTGTAACTAAAATAACACACACACACAAACAAGCTTAGCAAAAATTTCAAGGAACAAGTGTGGTGTAAATGTCTAGCATAATGGCTCTTTAGATAAAGGAGTGACATATAAACAAAGTGTTTTTGACATGGTTATAAATAAACAATCAGGTTTTAGTCTCAAAACATACCAAATGAGAAAATGACAAAAAATACACTAAGTATAATCATCCAAATCCTAGCAAAGGTATGGCAATGTGAGGTTGACTAAACTAGCAAGTTTTCAAATATTTTTAGGGGGATCAATCACACAATGACTTTCACATCAAATAATGCAAAATAAAAGCATAGAAATTAGGTATCTATGGTACTTGGCTTGTTACAAAAAGGTCTAGTCCTTTTTACAACCACTACATCTTGTTGTTCACTCAGTTTAGTACGATGTCTAAAGTATAGATACGTATGGTGTGTATCTCTAACACTAGAAGGTGGTTTAACTACTCAAACCTCTAATCCTAGTGTGTGTGGGTGAAGCCAGTGCTGGGATGTGAAACCATGGGTCAAATCTTTCTTAAAAAACTTGTGGGAGGTAATGATGTCCCCCTCGCAAGCCAAGTTTACATGAAATAAAAAATCATAAACTAGAAAGACTGTAGGGTTGTGTCAAGGTCACCAAATACTATTACAAGTTTTTGGGGAGTGCTTTAAACAACTTTATTTCTATGCCTTAGAATAGGCTTTTTATAATAGGAATGGCACTTTTGATTACAAGGGTTCCCTAAAGGGGGAAAATAGAAGAGCATACATGTGCAAACCTTCTTTTTGCCAAACAAGTTCTAATTTAAACAACTAATTGAATACAAAAAGATTGGAAAGGTGAGTTTATTTTTAAGCACCAAGTTTAATGATTGGGTGGTTCTATTTTGACCCCTTGGTCTTAAGTTATAAATTTGAAAGCACAATTATCAAAGCATTCACTTAAGCATATAATTCTTTCATTAAGCCTAAAAATAAAGTTCCTGATTCATTTTAAAACACTCAAATGAAGTATGAAAGGCATTAATTTAGTTTTATTAGATGACTTTTTGTATAGATTCTGCAATAAAAATGTTAGCAAGTTGCTTAGCTTTGAATCACTTTTGAGGATGAAACAAGACCTTTTAAAAAATGAGCTCTTGGGTTAACAGTCAAATTAGGTTAACAGTCGAGTTAGGTTGGATATGCAAGTTGGGTTGGATAGGGGAGTTGGGTTGATAGGCAAGTTGGGTTGATAATTGAGTCAAGTTGATAGGCAAGTTGATTTAATAGACAAGTTAGGTTGGACAAGTGATTTGGGTTGGATAGGTAAGTTAGGTTGATAGGTGAGTTGGGTTGACAGGTGAGTTGGGTTGGACAAGTAAGTTGGATTGGATAGGTGAGTTAAGTTGGACAAAGATGAGTCAAGGTGAACTAGAGGTGAGTTAGGATGAACCAAAGTTGAGTCAGGTAAACCAGAGATAAGTCAAGTTAAACTAGAGTTGAGTTGGGATGATCTAGAGCTGAGTCAAGATGATCTAAAGCCAAGTCAAGTCAAACCAAGGCTGAGTTGGGATGAACCAAAGCTGAGTCAAGCTGAACTAGGGTCGAGTTGGGATAAACCAAGGCTAAGTTAGGATGAATTAGAGCTAAGTTAGGCTAAACCAGAGCTATGTTAGGATGAACCAAATCTGATTTGGGCTAAACTAGAGTTGAGTTGGGATGAACAAAAGCTAAGTTAGGATGAACCAGAACTGAGTTGGGTTATCCTAAGAATAAAACTATGGTTTATAAAAATAGACTTTTTTGTTCAAATTTTTGCTTTCTATTCTTCCATACTCTAAGAGCCTACATGAAAATGACTAGATCTAAGTTGGGATAAACTAGAGTTGAGTTGGGATGAACTAGAGCTGAGCTAGGATGAACCAAAAATGAGTTGGGTTATCCTAATAATAAAACTATGGTTTATAAAAAATGTACTTTTTTTTTCAAATTTTTGCTTTTTATGCTTCCATACTCTAAGATCCTACATGACAATGGTTAGTAGTTTGCTTGTAGAGGCTTTATGAGTAAATTTTTGGGTTATAATCCCACTGGGTGTGCCATTATGTGAACTAGGAATTTGATGATGAAGGGGAGATTAGTATTGTGTTAGTGGATAAGTCAAATCAAAATCACACTAAACTAACACCTTCATGCCTAGTTACTAAGGTGAGATTAATAATAAAAACAAATGAAAAGTACAATTAAAAAGTAAGGAAAATAAAAATCCTTCACCTTCCTTGGATGCTCCAAATGCTTTGTTATAGTGGCTTACTCAATTTGTGCTCATGAAGTTTGCATCAATAGAAGCTTGACTACCTCCATCTCTCCTTGGCACCTTGTTTGGTTTTAGCTTCAATATTTTGGCATCATAACTTTAGTATGTGAGATATTTTTGAAATTAATTTAGCATGATAAATTTTTAAAAGTTAAGCTTAAAATTCATGTGGTAAGGCCTCCTATTTATATATTTTTTAAATTGGCTAGAATCAACCTAAATCATCCATCTCAAGATTGAGATGTGTGGTTAAGGATTAATCCAATTATGTAATTAAAAATCCATAAATAGGTTCATCAATATTTGGGATAGAGAGGGATTTAAGAGGCATGGGAGGCATTAATGATTCATGGAAGGGGTTAACCTTGATATTTTATGTATTTATGGCCTAGGGATGTCTTCCGAAGAAATGATGTGACCTGATGATGCAAATATTCAATATTCATTTTTAAAAATAAGTATTCAACAAGTTTCCATGGAATTATTAATTAGGCTCTAAATTAAATTTTGACTTGAGATGATTTGATCAAAGTTATTTGGCCCATAAATTACATTGTCCCATTTAGGGATACCCAAGCCAAAATCAGCACTTGAATATATCGATTTCAAAGCTTTTAATGTGTTTTAGTGTTTTTAGGACAAATTGTACATTTTAGAAATAAATTGGTCAAAATCCTAGTTGGAGGTTATTGGTGGCCAATTTTAGGTGTGTACAAGGTCCACTTAGCATTTCAAGTTGAGCCATAGGTCATACTTGTAATGGAAAATTCAATGTTAAAGGTAGATTATCATGTTGAACTTGTACTCCTAAATATTCCTCTACTATATCAGCTTTAGATTCTTCATATTATGCACTATTAATATCCTAAATTCATACTATAATTTTGTAAAACTCAAATGTATGGGCATGCATTTTGGTGGGGGAATTGGGTTTATCTTGATTATGTTCCTTTATCAGTGTTTGTCCTAGTTATTTTGTGCATACTTACACTATTAAAGGGTGGGATCCTATGGTTAGGGGGTAATCCTTATGATTTTTCATTATTTTAAGGATTAACATAGCACTTATAGTATCCTCCCATTAACCCTCTAGTTTTATAACTCTCATGTCCTTGCACCTGGCCTCATTATACTTTCACTTGTGTAGTTCTTATTACTTGACATCCATGTTGAACTCCCAATTTCATGCCAATGCATACCCCTCCATTTCCCCACCAGTCATGTTACTCATGTATGAGAGATTTTATCCATCCATATAATATTTCTAAAGTCCAAAATCAACCATAATCTTTTTAATCTCTAAAGGGACATATTTGATATACATTACACGTGGCTCTCTTAGGAAGTTGAGTTATGCTTCTTCTAGGCAAGAATATGTAGAGACTATGTATTCTAAGATTATAAATTTTAAGTGGTTGATTCCACAAGACATTTATTATGTATGTATAAATAGTTTCCAACTTGGCCAAGGCCATCTAAAACTTTATAACCAAGAATTCTTTCATTTGTAATTTCTTGAATGGTTTTACGCATATGCCAAAATCCAAGCATATAAGTGCACAAATAATTATATAAATAATGATTACATAGAATCATATATATGTTTATCTATCCATATACATTCATAAATTTTTGGTTTAAGTTATTGGAGCACAAAATTTTCTTCTACTATACCAATCTAATACTCAATATTATTTAAATAAAGTCACTCAACCCTTTTCCTATCACCATGCTAACAAGTGTAATGGGTCTTGGAAATGGAACCAAAATTTTAGTTTATTTTTATTTAGCTTACCATGAATTTTCATATTAATATGCACAAATAGGATAATATATCCAATTAGAAATCATGATGGTTTATCATATGATAAATGTCTCATGCACTCACCCAAAGCATGTGGCTTAAGACTAATTCCCATCAGTTTTTCATGTGATGGTTTATACAGTAGGATATCTATACTAAGGTGATTTAAATTGCACTTAATTATAACTAAATATATCAAAATAAATATATTTATAACATCTTTTCATTCCATAATTAAGTTATTCATCACAAGAAAAGAGATAGGTGCAAATCAAGAAAAAGAGTAGTAGTGCCATTAGTTCTTTAACAAGTTTACAATTATTTTGATAGCACAAGTATTCCATCTTATTATATATCAATTATCACCATACATAAGTATCAATCCACATAAATAACATGAATAATTTTAAGATTAAAAATACAAGATTATTATTATCTCAACAATACCAACAATAACAACCTTCTAAGTAAAACTAGGGGGTATTTATACATGGTTCTACCCTACACATTCTATTATAGTATTAATATCAATAATGATGAATTTCCAACAACCATTGACAAAAATGAGTCATGAAAAGTTGTTACATTAAATTCTTATTGATTCAGGCCTAACTACCCCTAAATACCTACTCTATGTAATATATTTAATGTCATGCTCCTATCTTATCATGTATCGGTGTTAGATCTATGATTGATTGTTCTCTTATGATGTTCGTGTGAATTGTTTCTTAATATTTATGTTTTTTGTACCCTTTTCCAAGTCATACACTAGTTTCTTGAGTCTTGCATCCTTGGTTCCTCCATGTTTTTTACACCCTTGTTTTTCATTACTTGTTTCTTCCATGTTAAGATATTTCACACCTTGGATTACTTCTGTGCCTAGGTTTACTTCTACACCCATCTCTCCCACACCATATTCTAAAAATATTTATAATAAATTGATACAAAATTTAGGGTCCAAATTTTTTTTATTTGAAGGAACCCAAATACATGTAGTAAAAATCAACATGTGTGGAAGATTTATACCAATGCACATGAAATCTTATACAAACTGCAATTGAAAGTCTTCAATAACTCATTAAAAAATTTCATGAAAATAATAAATCACATGTTTTATCCTTTAAATACACTAAAAATGACTTAAGAAAAATAATTTCTTAAAGGTTTCATCCAAAATAGCATGCTTCTGAGTAAGGAATAACACTTATAAATGAATTCATGTAAGAAATGAAAAACTTATTTTACAAACTACATCTTATCATTCCAAGATAAAAAAATTGAAACACGTACTTACCTATCAAAGAATTCACCAAATTTCCTAATTAAAATGATGAAATACAAGTTGACTTTGAAAACCTAAACCAGTAGAGTGATGTTCCTGTAATAAGCTTGGCTAAATGAGCCTTAAGAAATAAAAATTATAGCTTTTAAAGTGAGATAACTTTTTAAAATTAATTAATGTGAAGGGTGTGAATGTTTTTTGACTTATAAAAGTCCATATTCAACCAAACAAACACAAATAAAAATCATCACCAAGTTAGCAAGACATCCAAAGAGTCTTACTAAATTTCCCACTCAAAAATTCCATTTCCATTGACAACTAGAACTTAGCAAGATGAAGTAAATTTCTAGATCATCCATAAGGTTACCGATATCCAATATATCTCTAAAATACTTCTTGTCATAAATTCAAAAATAATCAAATATATTCCTTGAAACACATTCATCAAACCAATTAAGCATTGTAAATGCTGATGAATGAAAACCAACTTAGAAACATATACCATAAAGACCAAAGTCTTGTGTCCACATTATACAAACCTTACAGCATTAAAATCCAAATGAAATGTGATCAAGGCTTATCATATATGATGATTTAGGATAAACCTATAAGTAACAAAACTTTCATCAAGTGTCAACCATAATTATAAGTGCCATCATATGTTATGATGTTATTGTTATGGAATGAGGTTCACACAACTTAAACTTTCTAAGTTAATATTCATGTGAATAGAAAACTATAAACTTGAACAATCACTTTTGGTTATTTTAAAATTTTCAAATGTCAAGTCAGATGAAACTAGGCCAAATTTTCAATGCAAGAATATGTTAAATCACACAATATTAAACATGGATAAATTGTCTTACAAATAAGAAGTAAACTTATAAGATCATAATCATCAATATAAATTTATATCAAATGCCTTTTACAATTATATGAAGAGATCATTGTTACACTAATAAATGAAATAAATGTTGTTTATGACACTTTGGTCACAACTTATGTTATGCACGACCAATTTGAATTTTATGATTATCCAAATCAATCAACACTACAATTTGTCACACAAAAAATTATACACATGAAATTGTATTTAAATAAATTCAGACAAGTTGGCCCCCACCATCAATTTCAAACTTTATTACAAATATCATCATATGCGAGATTAGAGTGATCTCAAGCTCAAAAGGGTGTACTAAAATTTTCATTGGCAACCTTGCTAGTCAATTTTGCTTATGAAATTGGGTTGAAAATCAAAATTGTGAATTTAAAAAGACTCAAGAGTGAGATCCAAGTAAATAATTTCCTAGTAATCTATGTGTGAACCCCTTTAAAAAAATTTAATTAACGGATGAATTGTTCATCAAGTGTGGCATGAAGAATAGGAAAGATAAAACATGTAAATTTAGACTAGATAAAAATTGAAGCATTAGCCTAAAAACTCAATTCTAAAAGAAAAGGAATGTTCATAATAATAGAATACTCAATACTTACTATTTATAAAATAATAATCAAAGTTAACCAAGTATTCAAATATTTGATAAAAATATACTTACAAAATTATGTAAAATAACTTTATCTTTCTTTTAATAATGATTAAATCTTGTAGATCATAACAAAAGAGTTAAACTCACACTAAAACAAAATAAGGAAATAGAAAGAAACAAGGCAACAGAAAAAAAAAATGAAAAAGAATAAAAAATAAAGGGAAGCTAATTAAAGAAAAGCTTCAAACAATGACCATTAAGTGAATAACATATCTAATTTCCATTAAGATCCTATAAATAAAAGGCATTTATACCAATAACAATATTTATTTTATATGTGCCATGCTAAAATGAATCATATTTATGATGTTTCACAGGCTCTTCATGAGTTTTGTCCTAGTATAACACTAAATCACCAACTTGGAAAGTCTTTTTTGAAACTTTATTGTCAAAAAAAATCTTTAGTTTGTCCTTAGTTTTTTTCTAATTTCTTAAAATAAGTGGATTTAGTTTTGTCAAGGTCTAAGAGATCATTAAGTCGATGTTTCATAATGCTAGTATCTTCTATCAAATATTGAAGAGTAGTTCTAGTAGAAATAATTTGAATCTCTATAGATAAAGTAGATTTGAAGCCATAAGCCAACATAAATGGAGAATAGCTTGTTGTAGCTTTCACCATAGTGTGATAATCCCATAGTTCTTCAAATATTTTGATATGTCAATCATGCTTATTTTTACAAACTAACTTTTTCATGATTGAGATCATATTTTTATTAGTGGATTTAGTTTGTCCATTCCCTTAAGGATAATACTTTGAGGAATGGCTAGAAATGATTGAATAACATCCTAAAAATTCTAAGTAATCATTAGAAATAAATTGAGGACCATTATTATATATTATTTCATAAATAACACCTAATCTTGAGAAGATTTGATCTTAAAAAAATGAATTAACTTAAACTATAACAAAACTCTTCAAATTTATGGCTTGAGTCCAATTAATAAAATAATATGTAGTGGTTAAGATGTACTTATGACCAGCTAAATAAGGAGGGTGAATTTCCAAAATACAATAAATACCTCATTTAGTGAAAGGTTTTTTAGGAATAATAGGGTTCAAAGGCAAGCAAGTATTTATCTTTGCCAGTAAAATTTGGCATTGCATATATGATCTAATTAACTTGTATGAATCTTGAAATAAAGTAGGTTAATAATATCATGCATGCAAATCAATGAGATGTGGGTGAGTTAGTAAAGTGACTTGGTTGTTTCAAGCACCACCCAAGCTCAAATATCAATTTGGTATCAGAGGCTACATGTGGTTGATTGTTAAGTATTTATGGGTTAGTTATGGTTGATCATTGGTATTCTTTGGCTAGTAATGGTTGATCGTTGGTATTCTTGGGTTGATTGTGGTTGATCATTGGTATTCTTGGGCTAGTTATTATCATTGATGGTATTTTTAGGTCAATTATGGTAATTTATTATTATTCTCTTGGGGATTTGGGCCCCCAATTATTTCTCAAACTAGTTGGAGCTTTGATCAAAATCAAATGGGATAGGGACCCCTCAACCTTGAGAACCAATCTAAAAAAATATCATGCATGCAAAATTTCATATGCATTAGTTTTGACTACATAATTTACACTATAATTTCCTTCGTGACATCCCTTAAGAAACTTATGGTTTTGATCATGAGTTAAATAGCATAATAACACGACATCCCTATTCCTATAAAATAGAAAAATTTCAAAAAAAACTGACTTTAAAGCTTGTAATCTAAGTGCTCTTTATCTTTTATCTAAAATGTTGGGACAAGTTTGATTTTAAAATAATAAATTAAGTCATGGTATCAATCATCCTATGAAAAGATAGTCTCATTCATACATTTCATATCCAACATTAAATTGTTTTGAAATATCAACAACCTTCATTATTTTAATATGGGGTTTAGTATGAAGAGTATCATCAATTGAAAAAACTAAAATGTTTATGCTAAAGGTCACATTTTTTTCCAAATGTTTAGCTAAATCATTTTCATTTATGCTTTTAGAAGTTTCAAAATCAAGATAAAAATCTTGAATTTTAAAATAATACTTTTCTAACCTTTCTTAAATAGTTGGCTACTTTAAAAGATAATAAAAAATAAGCACATGAACAAACAATAACCTTATTACCCATTAATATATATCTTCATTTAATTAGAGATGAGATTAATGAAAGAACAATTATTTGACCAAAAGATACCTATTTTTATTATCTTTCAAGACTTGACTCATGTGGTCAATAGGTATCTCCTTATGATTAGCATCATGCTTAGTAATAAAACCTATATATTTTTTGGTGGCATTGACATATAGAATGAATAATTTGTTTAAATTAGGGTTAGAAAGTATAGGATCACTTACAATGGCATATTTTAGACTATTAAATGTTGAATTTAAACCTACATCCCATAGATAAATCTAAATTTTCTTTAGAAAATTTTGTAATGGATTATATTTCATCAAAATTTGAAATAAATTTAAGCACAAAATTGATTTTACCAAAAAAAGATACAAGACCAAATTGACCCTTGGAAGGTGATAAATAATTTACATATTTTATGCATTTAACATCAATTAAAATGCCATTTTTAGAAATAATATGACCTAATAACTTCCTTTTAATGACTCCAAAAACTAACTTCTTAGGATTAAGAGAAATACCATATTTTTTACATCTAGATAAAATGTAACATAGATGATCAATATGTTTCTTCATTTTATTATAATGCATGGTAAAATCATCAAGGTATACTTGAATATTAATGTTAATCAAGTCATCAAAAGCTATATGCATAGCTCTTTTAAAAGTGGCACCTACATATATTTAACAAAAAAGTATCATGTTAAAAGTAAATGTTTGTATTCGTGTAGTAAAAGTGGTTTTGTGTCTATTATATGGATTCACAAAAATCTAATTAGTCAAAGAATCCATCAAAAAGTGACATCATTTTAGATCCTACAACCTACTACAAAATATGATCTATACTAGGTAAAATGAAGTTATCTTTAACACTTGTTTAAGTCTCTAAAGTGTACATATAGATAAATATATCATTCTTATTTATAACAGATACAAAGTTATCTACCCAATCTGAGTATCAGACATAGAAAATGACACCACCATTTAACATCTTATCAAGCTCTTTATTGATGGTGTATTCTAACAAGGGACTTACTATTATAAGTTTTTTTCTAACATGTTTTATATCAGGCTTAATAGGTATGTCAAGTTTTATTATTTTGGTATCATAACTTTTTAGGTATTTGTGGGTGTTTTATTATTTTAGGAATTAGGTGTTTAATTCCTCAAAAAATAAAGGTCTGAGTAAATGGAAATTAGTAATTAATGTGTCTTAATTAGCCTACTAATTTGTGTAAATAGATATGAATTTTGCCTTTTCCAAAAATAGTAAGAAATTTTAAAAAATCAAAATTATCTTATTTTGGTTTGAAACATATGAGGTAAGATCTAGAAATTGTTATATAGGGATGGTAGACTATCGTCAACAGAACCTAGAAATTTATTTCTAGATTGGATAGGGCACCAAACTCAAGACACCCTACTACTTGGTATTATAGTCCACTTTCCAACACTGTTGTCCACTTCTGATGTTGTTGTCCACTTTTGGTGTTGTTGTCTTAGTGGTCTAACTTTTTTGGGTTTTATTCAGTAGGTCTGTGACACCCTAGTAGTGAAATATTAAAGCTTGATTCTATGCAGAGCTCATTGTGTGTCTGACTCAATCTTTAAAACCCTTAGGAACTCCTATTACTTGAACTCAAGTAGCAAACTTGGGAAAAAGAGAAGGGGTTAGTGTGTAAAGGATACGTTGGATGCACTTCACACCCTGTGTGTGGGCATGCTACCTACATACCAATAATTTGAAGAGGGATCAAACTAATTTGATTCTCCCATTTGAAGTGCGTGGTGTAATTTTTTTATATATACAACTATAATGTGAAATTGGAATGTACTTTGGATGACTAGGGATTGGTATGAGTGCTTAAATATGCTTGAATTGGTTTTAGAAGGTTTTATGCAGAGAATAGTGAAGAGTACTTAAGTGTACCTACTTGTATTCTTGATTCTTTCCTATGAATGAGTGCCAACCCTTCTAAATGGACTTTGAATGGCCTTTTATATGGAAACTAATGATCATGGGTTAAATGAAATTGTATTAGGCTAACAGGGAAAAAGATAAGGAATCAATAAAAAATGATTGTTATAGGTAAAAATGAATTTGGATAATAGCACCAGAAATAAGACACCCCTAAATTTTGGTGATCCTATCCAAACTGGGTGCTATTTTTCTAGGAGGATGAGCCCTGGGGGAATAGATCTGGGTTTGAGAGTGTTGCCTAGGTCTCAAAAAGATAAGTCTAGGAAGCTACATGTGATTAAGAATCAGTAAAAGTCTAGCCAAGAAGGTTTAAGTGAGAAAAGAAGAAGACCTATAGGTTGGTTACTATTATCCATACCAATTTCACGTTTTATATTATTACATTTTCCCCCCCATTTATTCTAGTGATGTAGTAAATTGAAATACTAGGATAAATAAAAAATAGAAAGCATACCTAAACTTACCTATAGGGGAAAATCTCATGGCATTGTGTGATGTTGGATGTGCATAGAGAGAGCATGATGTGATGTGTGAATCTATAAATAAAAACATGAAATATATTAGTTCTTAATAGATACATTATATATAAAACAAGAACATATAAAAGTTGAGTAAAGGAAGAGAGAAGAATGAATACACCTCATCAAGTACAAAGACTAATATAAAACATGTTGTGATGTTGTATTATGATGAATATGTGTTGAATCAAGAGTAATATTGTGAATAAATTTAGGTGCTGAATTCCCTAAAACATGGCTCAAGAATGTAAAGGCTAGCCTTTGGCTCCATCATCACCAATTAAGTGAAGTTATCGAATCATGTGTGTTAATCGATATTTAGATTATGTGTCTAATCCCTTTGAATAGGTGGATTAAGAATACAAAGGTTGGCCCTTTGGCTCCATCATTTCCCCATGAATTGAATCTATGAAGTGTTACCAGTATAGAATAGATGTCATATGAGATAGCTCATGGAACCCATGAATGTGCTGAAAATATGACACTATGGCATGGATAGTCAAATGTGTGCTAGAAACTAGGCCACTTTTGGCCATTTAAAAATATGTAAATTAGGATTGTATGAAAGCCACTCTAAATCTGATGTACTAGGCTTATATGAAATCCAAATCGAGAACTCAAGTACTCAAAAATCTAAACTTGTATGAAATTTTAACTCAAATGTGATGCCAACCACTTGTAGATGGAGTAAGGCACACAACTATTGAGAATGCCTAGAATAAACTAAACTTGGAAATAAAAGAAGATCAATGTGCCACATAAATTACCCCCAATCACTAATATCTAGAACATGGATTCTGATCTAGAAGTTATGTCAACTTCCCAATCTGAACAGAAAGTGAGAACCATCATGCCATGCATGATAACCCCTTGTATCTAAAAAAACTATGTTGACTATTCTAAATGATACTATTTTGATTTTTATGAGGTTTTATCTCTATGATAAATCCCTTGTTTGATACCCCCTCTTATGAGGGTAGGAATGATGAACCTACAATGACTACCCTCAGAAGAAAAGAGTCTTGCAAGTGTGGTAATTTTAAAAGGATATATGATATATCATTTAATGTTTGACAATATGTTTCAAGATATATAAATGTTTGTATCAATATATTGTTAGATCAATAGGGGTATGCCTAGATAGATATAATAATGTAAGAGTATGTACAATGTACTGAACTAGAATTGTAAATGTTAATTATTAGTTGTTAGTTGGAGGGATGGAGCATGATGTCCATCATGGCATCTAAGAAAGCAAAGAAAATGTATGATATAGATCATGGCATTTCACACATTTGATAATCAACAAGAAAACAAGAAATAAGCATACTAGATAGGCCAAGGGGCCATGCAAACAAAGGACATGGGTACATGTCACTCAAACTAGAAACAATCATGGAAGGCATGTTCAAAATGCCTCATACACATATAAGTGAAATAAGCAAAATTAGCACACAAGCCACAGGCACATAGAGGATAAAAAACAAAGGACATTGGAAAATGTCCTAAGGCACACACATGATAAAGAATCAAAATACATTAGCAAATGTCCTAAGTCACAAGCAAGAGACAAATAGGAACTAGAAAATTCAATCACACAAGGTACGCTAAGCAAGTAGAGAAAGCATGTAATAGATGGAAGGATAAAAGCACATCTAATTAATCAAAGCAAATGTGAAATCATGTAAAACATATGTAGTACAAGACTAGATATTTTTTAAGGGATGCACAAGTGTTATATACTAGTGAAATGTTGATATAATATTATGTGTAAGCTATAAAGTAATGTAAGAATGACATAACCTAGATGGTGTAATCATGTAGAAGATGCCCCTAGTAGGTATATATAACAATGTATGTCTCAAATGTAGAAGTAGGAATGCCCCATCTATGGGTAGAATGAAGCAATCAAATAGTTGGATGTCACTGCACCACTCAAATAAAATCAAATGAAGCATGGTAATGTAGAAAATCAACATACAATAACATGAAATAGAAAATATAAGTCCTATGATAATATTAATAATATAAAGCATGGATGATTCATACAATCAAAAAAAAATTGGTGTTATTGTAATTTTTTTAATGTTTTTGTATTTTTGAAAATATTTAAACTATGTACAGGAAGTGAAAGAAACCATATGTACAATAAATGTGTAGAAAGAACCTACTATACATTAAATTTGCATAGATGCATAATGTTCATTGGGTTTTTGAGTTTTTTTCCTTCCAGTGATGCTAGATGATACACTTTAGGGCTAAGCTTTTTAGTAATGATGTAGGGACCTAGCCAATTTGGTTTGAATTTTCCTTTGTTTCTTCCTTGGCATTAACATTGCAATGTTTTTATTTTAGAAAAAGATCATTAAATTTGAATTCTCTGATGTGAACATGCTTATTTCAAGTTCATTATATACATTATTGATATATTATGAGGTATTCTACAACTTGAATGTGTGTATGGTCTAATTGTTTGAATTGGTGTAAATGTTTTTCTTGGTACTGGTCATTATTGAGAATACATTTTAGGGAGACACAAAGGGATGGAATTTATAATTCTAATGGTATAAATACATTTGTGTCATAGATGAGTGAATATGGAGTATCCCCTGTGGGCATACGAATACTTGTGTGATAGGCCCATAGTGAGAAAACTAGTTGATTGTGCCAATCATCACCAAACTTGGTTATCATTTTACTTAGGATGTTGTTAATTATTTTGTTAGTGGATTTTACTTGACCATTTCCTTATGGATAGTATAGAGTGGAGAATGTGTGTTTGATTTTTATTTGGTACAAAAAAAATTGATAGTTTTGTTTTTGAATGATGTTCCATTGTCTAAAATTATAACAACAGGTAAGTTGAAGCATGAAATAATATGGGTCATGATAAAACTATAAATGTCTTCACCTATGGTAGATTGAAGTGGAACTACTTCCACCCATTTAGTAAATTATTTTATGGTAGTGATTATGAATTTATGTCCATTGGCAGACTCAGGGTTGATTTTTCCAATGAGATCAATTCCCCATAACATGAATGGACATGGAGATACAATAGGTTATAATTGTTGTGATGGTGCATGCTATAGATTAGTATGTCATTGGCATTTATCACATAGCTTTACATATTGTAAACATTCATCTTCAGTGGTAGGCTAGTACTACCCCTATTGAATAAGTTTGTGTGACATGACTTTTCTGCTAAAGTGACCACCACATTCATTATCATGTATTTGAGTTAGATAAATTTTGGCTTCTGTGAAGGTTAAACATTGTAGTAAGTATCCATCAAAGGATAATTTGAAAAGGTCCCTATTAATGATTACATAATGGAGTGCTTGCTTGTGTAACTTATGAATCATTTTGGGAGAAAGTGGTTAGTGTAATAGATTTGTTAAGAAAATTGTAAATGTTATTAAACCATTCAGGGGTTGTGGAACTTCATATGGTAGCTAAAATAGAAAGAGTGATCACATCTATGTTAGATATTGATGGTGATTGAAATCATTTAATTGTAAATATTGCTTGATCATCATTGATATCAATGGGAATGAGAGATGTCATGATAGCCATTGCATCTATGTGTCTATTGCCTTTTTGGGGAATGCTCTCAATAGAAAAATAATTGAATTGTGAGGATAGAAATTGTACCATATTTTTGTATGGGATAAGGTGTTCTTTTCTTTGATAAACATAATTGACTTAATTAACCACCAATTGGGAATCCCTAAATATTTTAATGGATTTGATTTTGAGGGATTGTGCAGCAAATAGTTCTAAGATGAGTGCTTCATATTCCACTATGTTTTTGGTGCATGAAAACTTAATCAGTATGTTATAGGAATTATATGGTAGGAGGGATCGATAAAAACAATACCTGGTCCTTCACTAGATGTGCATTGAGAGCTATCAAAGAATATGGTCTAGGTATCTGAATGAGTAGACTATGTAGTGAAATCATCTCTAAATGTGTCACTTAAAGGGTTTTTATCTAGTAGTGGGGCTGCTACCAAATGGTCTACAATGATTTGGCCCTTAAGCAATTTTTGGAGGACTATTTTTAAGTCAGATTCAGTCAATAACATAACCCATTTTGTGATGCAGCTAGAAAGATGTGGTTTTACTAGTGAGAACTTTAGAGGGTCTGATTTTATGATTACATGAGTTTCATTATTGACCATGTAATGTTAGAGTTTTTGTGTGCTGAAAACTAATGCTAGACATCATTTTTCTATTGGGGAATAATTTTTTTCATAATCAACCAATGTGTGGCTGATGTAATAAACTATGCATTCAGTATTTTGATCGTCATGTTGTGATAAGAGTGTTCCTAATTCATGATCATTGTAGAGATATAAAAGAGGAAAGGTTTGTCTAGGATAGGTGGGAATAAAATAGGTGGATTAAGGAGATATTTCTTGATTTTATCGAAGCTATTTTGACAGGCTTGGTACCAAATAAACTTTGTATCTTTCTTTAGTAACTGCATAAAGGATTGTGTTTTATCATAAAGTTGAGTTACAAAATGGCAAATTACTTAGATCTTACCTTGGAGGGATTTGAGTTGTTTTATATTGGTATAGGGTGGAATATTAATAATAGATTTGACTTTCCTAGGATCAACTTCTATGTCACACTGAGATATATTGAAACCTAGGAGTTTTCTTGATGAACTCTGAATACACATTTCTTTAGGTTTAATTATATGTTGTATTGTTTGATTCATGTAAAAATATTTTGTAAATCAATAGCATGATGTTTTCATTATTTGTATTTAGCTAGTATATCATCAACGTAATCCTTGATATTATGGTGAATTAAGTCATGAAAGATGTGCATCATAGTACACTGATATATGGCCCCAACATTATTTAATCTGAAAGGCATAACAATGTAACAAAATTTGCCCCATGGTGTTGTGAAAGATGGTTTTTCATGATATTGTTCAATAATTTTGATTTGATTATAACTATAAAAACTATCCATAAATGATAGTATTTAATACTAGGTTGTGGAGTCTATGATCATGTCAATATTGGGTAAAGGGAAATCATATTTTGGGTATGGTTTATTTAAATCTATGGAATTGAAACAACATAAAATTTGACAATTAGGTTTGATGATGGGAACTATATTGGAAATCCATTTAGGATGTGTTATTGGGTGAATGAAACCATCATCTAAGAGGTGTTGGATTTCATCTTTGACTAAAAGAGCCACCTTAGGATGCATTTTACAATTTTTTTAAATTGGTTTAGCATCAAGGTATAAAGGAATCTGATGGACTACTATAGATGTATCAACTCTTGGCATATCATAATATGACCAAACAAAGAGTTTGGGGAATTTTTTTAAGGCTTGATGAATATCAACATCTTATTCCTTTTTTAGAGCAGTGGCTAATAAGATAGTGTGAGGATCCTTGTCGGTCCCAAAATTGAAATTCACTATTTCCTCATTAAGTAATGTAGAATGATTGAGTGTGTATGGAGTTTTAGGGATAATATCATCTGAGTCAACTGGGATATTAGGGGAAGAGTCAATAATTTTTCCAAAGTATGTGTGGATATTTTTGTGGTTTGAAAATTGGTTTTTATGGTAACAAGATAGGAGATCCTCGTAAGCACCAATAAAGTGAAGGAGGGATTCATCATTAGAGAATTCATCTAATGAAAACATGTTGAGTGAAGTTGTGTTGTTAATAAGATCAAGGTATATTAATGATAGTGTAAAAGTCTGACTAATTGTATTATTAGTGCATGAAACTAGTGGATAGAATTTTATGTATTGTGAAAGGGTGGGAGAGGATTTGTTGTGGTTAAGGTCGAACTGGTATCCTAGCCCCTATAATTTATGTTATGTAGATGCCTCAATTAGATTAACTATTCATTATTCATGTTCTCCAATTCCTTTGCCTTGATATCCCATATTATTTAGATATTTGAGTGAAAATGGTGAAGTAAATTAGTTCTCTAGTGTGAGTATTATGATAGAATTTGGAATTGTCTAATTTTGTGTATGGTCTAAGGGTACATCAAGAGTAATTAATTATGTAGGTATACTACATAGATTAAATTGTATAATATAATTCTATGTATATTCAACCACTTGATAATATTTAAAAGGTTTGTGGTCTATTGGGCACACGTATATGTAACCTTTGTGACTAAATTTTAGATAGACGTGGAGTGTGGAAGGAACTGCATGCATATCGTGAATCCAAAGCTGACCCAATAATAAGTTATAATTAGGGTCATTGGATATGACTTGGTAGGTGGTTGTTAATTTCTTTTGCCCTAGGGTAATATTAAGTGTTATTTGACCCATTACTTTTCATGGGATGTTGTCAAAACCTTTAATGTTTATATCAAAATGGTCTAGATCATGAGGTTGTATGTTAAGACACTTAAGAAATGAGATGTTGCAAATTTTAAGGCTTTAACCATTATCCACCAGTACTCTTTTTACCCCAACATCATTAATTTTTAATTGAATATACAAAGGTAGGTGCTATTCAATGATGTGTTGCAGGGTAAATCCTCTTTTTCAAAAGAGACATGCTCTTCAGTCCATTGCATTGTGTTGAGGATGGATACAACATAGGTTGGTTAAACAAAGATATGGATTCTATTATTGTGAAGGGATACATATAATACATCCTTGTAAACATCTGATTGTTGGAGGAGTTTGAGAATAGAAACTATGTCTAAAGGGGAACTAACCTGAGTAGTAAAGTTATGGCCCTAGGTAATATCAACTTGCCTATCTTCATAAACATGGATGATAGCATGTATCACATGATCTACTATAGGCATAAATATGGTAGTATGTATGGGATAATATTTAGATGTACCAAGTTTGAAGGAGGGAGGGATGGATATAACCACTAGTGTTTGATGTCATCTAGTAATGATAGGAAGATAATCAAAAAAAACCAATGAATTATATGTATTGAGGCAAAAAACATGAATGTGAAGTGAAATGCATGTGATTTGAGTGATTATATGTACAAATATATACTTATAAATAGTATGGCACATGCAAGATAGAAAGTAAGAGGTAGACAATGTTACATTGTACATGAATATATAGAAATTTTTGATATGCAACATAACATTTTTCATTTGTTGAGCATAATGAGTCTGGAAACGGTTCCATATGACAAATAGAGAGTAAAAGATAAAGAGCATGAATTGATGTCTAACTACATATAGATCTTTGAGTTGTAACATAATATTTCTTATATGTTGAACATAAGAAACTTGAATATTATTCCATAGTAGAGATATAGAATATGCAAAAGGAATGTGTAAATCTTGTATAATTTTCGCAATGAATGTTGTAATATCATCCCTTAGTACGAACATTAGGCATGAAATACACAAAATTAAACTTTGTACTAATATATGATAGACTTCACCTTTCATGTACATAATAGGGCCCATTATGGTTTCTTTGTTATTTACAAGAAATGTAAGAAGAATATGCAAATAGTTGAGCATCATTTTTGCAATTTTTATATGAATGTAAGGTGATACCTCAAATAGAAAAAAAAGAGATAGTAAATGCAACTAAGGATTTTTCCAAAATATTATTCACAAAATACTAAGAACTTTTGAATTTGAAATTGATTTTTTCTGAGTTAAATATGCAACTAAATTTTCAAAAAATATAATCAAAAAGTATTGAAGAATAACTGAGAATGTATTTGATGCAACTAGGGTTTTGAATGATTTTTTCCAAAATTAGTGTAGTAATTTAAAAAAATTATATAAAATTTGTAGTTTTTAATTTTCAAAAATTGTGGAAAAATCTAAAAATATTTCTAAAATTAATAGTATATTTTTCCTAGTGGTTTGAAAGTGTTTTTATGTAAATAGGACCTAGTATGTGTAGAATAGGATTTGAATGAGTTTATTGAAAATATTTCAATTAATTTGTAGTTTTTATTTTTTTTTAATTTTGGAAAAATCAAGAAAATATTACAAAAAATAAAAAATAATTAACCCTAGGGTTTCTAGGGTTTTTGTGCAAAAATTTGAAGTAGGGTTTACCAAATGTTTTATTATTTTGAGAATTAGGTATTTAATTCTTAAGCAAATAAAGGTCTGAGTAAATGTAAATCAATAATTAATGTGTCTTAATTAGCCTAATAATTTGTGTAAACATATATGTATTTTTCCTTTTCCAAAAATAGTATGAAGTGTAAAGAAATCAAACTTAGCTTATTCTGGGCTGAAATAGATGAGGTAAGATCTAGAAATTGTTGTGTAGGGATGGAAAACTATTGTAAATAGGACCTAGAACTCTATTTTTAGATTGGATAGGAACACCAAACTCAAGACACCCTATTACTTGGTGTTGTACTCCACTTTCTAGCACTTTTGTCCACTTATGGCGCTATTATCCACTTTTAGTTGTATTGTCTTGGTGGTCTAACTTTTTTGGGTTATATTAGGTAGGTCTATGACACCTTGATAGTGAAATATTAAATCTTGATTCTTTATATAGATCACTATGTGTCTGATTCAATCTTCAAAACCCTTAGGAACTCCTGGTACTTAAACTCAAGTAACAAACTTGGGAAACAGAGAAGGGATTAGTGTGTAAAGTATATGTTGGATGCACTTCACACCCTATGTGTGGGCATGTTTCCTACATACCAATACTCGGAAGAAGGATCAAGCTAATGTAGTTCTCTCATTTGAAGTGCTTAGTGCAATTGTGTGATGTATGCAACTATAATGCAATATTAGAATGTAATTTGGATGACTTGGGACTGGTATGAGTGCTTAAATAGGCTTGAATTGGTTTTAAAAGGTTGTATATAGAGAATAGGGAAGAGTGATTGAGTGTACTTGCTTTTATTCTTGCTTATTTCCTATGAATGAGTGTCAACCCTTCTAAATGGACTTTTAATGGTCTTTCATAGGTAGATTAATGATCATGGGTGAAATGAACTTGTATTAGGCTAACAGGGAAAAAGATTAAAAATCATGAAAACTTTACCGTTAGAGGTAAAAATCTATTTGGCCAATAGTGCCAAAAATAGGACACCCTAAATTTTGGTGCTTCTATCCAAATTAGGTGTTATTGTCTTAGGAGGATGAGCCTTGGGGTGGATGGATCTAGGTCCAAGATTGTTTCTTGGGTCTCAAAAAGCTAAGTCTGAGAAGCTATGGGTGACTAGGAATCAGTGAAAGTCTAGCCGAGAAGGATTAAGTGAGAAAGAAAAAAGACATATAGGTTGGGTGTTATTAGCCATACCTAAGTCATCCAATTTTGCATTTTATATGATTACAGTGGGATCAATAAAAATTATCTATGAATTCTTTAAATAATTTAATAAATTAATTTTTTTCTTAGTAGTATATTGTGTTTCTAAATACATAAATTTGTGATCTTCCTCAGTGCCAATATTAATAGGAATAGTATCACTTAGAATTCTCCTAGACATTTCTTGAGTTCATGAAATTTAGAATTATCATGTGGTGTAAACATAGATTTCAAATTGACTAAACCAATAGATAATTTGTTAGTTCTCAACTGTAATTTAACATATAATTATCTTGATCAAATTAATTACCTTTTAGAAATAGATTAATATATTCATTACATTCAAAAATAGGCCAATTATCATTAAGATCAAATAGTTTGTCTAAAAATATTATAAAAACAATGATCTACAGTTTTCTCACTATCACTTAAAGTGAGATTAGAAGCTACAATATCAAGCTTATCAATAGGATAATTAAATTCTCTAATTATGTGTGTGATATTAAATGTTTCAAAGTTCTCAGTAAGTGACCAAACATTTTGAGTATATCTATGGAAATGACTATGATTTGTTTTATACATTTTTCTAACTTATCTAACAATCAATTCAAGATCTCCAAAATTTTCTAAATGTTTGATATTTAACTCTATGGATTTATAAAGACCTAAACACAAAGCCTCAATTTTAACTATATTGTTAGTATTTTCAAATGACAATTTACAAGCATAATGAAAACTTTACCAATAGGAGAAATCAAAATAATTCTATAACCATTACCATGTTATGAATATCTCCATCCAGTCTTTAGTTGTTGCATAGCTTCTTCATCCTATTTTATCTTTACTTCTTCCATTGCTTTTTGATTTTTCCCCTCTTCCACAATTTTTTTCTTTTCTTGTTCCTCCTCTTGCTAATTTTACACATGTTTTTCTTCATTTTTATTCTTCAAGTGCATTAGCCTTGTCTTGTTTAGCCTTGACCTACACTTATGCCTCCATATCAGTTTGGACCTTGGTTGCACATGCTTGTTCTTCTGCTTGATCCTACTATTTATGTAGGACTTCATCTTCTTCTTCTTTCTTCTTCCTCATAACTTCATCAACATTTTTTTGGTTGAGAGTGGCATCCTCTAGAGCCTTCTTTTCCTACGCCTCTGCATCTTATCATTACTTATCTTCATGTGCCTTGGTGTTGGTAGTGAGTTTAAACTCTTTATTCCTCTACTCTTCATCCATATTTTTTTGGTGCACCTCCTACACCCACTTTGATGTATCAATAGCTTCTTTTTCCTTATTTACATCCTAGATAGATTGTTGTCATTTAGCTTCTACATCATGGGCCTTTTGCTTGGCCTTAGGTTCCTTAGGTTGATGACATGTTTGCTTAACTTATTATTGTTAAGCTTGATCCCTATGGCACTTATTTTCTTCTTATCATATGTGTCATTATTTTGTATGAGTTGCTTCCTCTCATGAATCCTTTTGCTCTTCAGTTGTAGGCTAATTTTGTATCATCTCTTCGATATCAGGGTCTTGTTCTATGGTTGGAAAAACACTTAGATAGACAACAAAGCTGGACATAGATGCTTTTTTCTACCCCAAAGTTACTAGTCTACATTTGGGTGGTGATGAATTCAAGGAAAGAGAAGGTTTCACTTCCTATGCATTGGTTGTCCTACCAAATGTACATTTTTAGAGGGTAGGATAAACCCTAGCCTCTCATCAAGTTTTGGGTATGTGTACTAGAGTCTCCTATGGGATTTCAAATAGTTACACAAATATGTTGATGGTTAAAAAAAATTGTGTAAGGTTATTTCTCAAAGAGTTTGGCTATTCTTTACATTTTTCCAGCCTCTTCATTCATGATGTTTATAAAGATAGATGTTAGGCATGGTGGTAGTTTCACCCAAAGACTTGGAGGGCCCTTATTATGCACTTGAATTATGTGCACTACTTTCTATAAGAATAACTCCTTATCCTCATCCTTCTCATAAAATTTCCTACCATATCTATATTCATCACCTAGTAGACCTATTACTCATCTATCCCCATCTGAGGTAGGCCACTTGAGCTTGTGATCTAGGGTACCTTAGGGTCATACAACCAAGTTGTTTTACTCCTAGTCTTGCACTTTAGTGGAAGTGATGGTTGTTCTATGGAGAGATTACACTTTCATTTCTACTACTATGAGGTTGTGGCTTCTAGTTGTTACTATGTTAAATAAATTGTTATGCCAAGTGGTATGACTTGGAGAGGTGTGGCATGCCTAACTACATATGATTTTTGCTTAGCGACCTTAACCTATGTTATGGACATGGTAAAAAAACAAAAGGATCCAAGTGGTGATCTAGTTAGCTCATGTATGTGAATGAAGACACCTTTTAGAGTTAAAGTAACTACATCATGTTGTCTTAGGTATTGCATGATGTCGAGTAGCACTCGTGGGTGTGTAGAAATTAGCTCCAAACACTCCTCCCACCATGTCTTAAACTTTCCCTCATGATTTAGGGTATCACACTCAGGGGTCCATATCAAATTGCAAAATTATTTTGTTATCTAGTAGTTAGTGTTTGGGTGCACCTCTCCCTCAAGGGACTTCCATTGAGTGAAGCATAGCATAAGGATCAAAAATTGGTACTCAAAGGTCTGACTAAAAGTCTTATAGCATTTTTAAATATTTGTAAGTAGATCTTGTAAAAAATACTTTGGCTATATGAACTCTTCATTATGGTGTATCATGTAACGTGTAATGTCAACTACTCCTTTGGGGATTTACTTCACAAATTTAGTGGTCTACTAGAATTGTCATTTAATGAAATCAACCAAGATGCACACTAGTTCATCTTTGATATCTTCAATTAGGATTCCTCTAGACCCACAAAACATATACATCTTATACTTCTTAAAATATTGGAATCATTCATGACATGTAAAGAGAAAGATAATTACCCTGTGCAGGCATGCCCAAAGCTTTGGGTATTGTCTTGGTGTTGATGATGATAGTGGTATTAGGGCCAATGTAAATGTTTCCCTCATTATAGTGATAGAGATGGATTTTCACAATCTCCCCCAAATCATCAAAGGTAGGCATACAAAGCAAGCACTTGACATATGTGTTCTAGAAATGATGTGGGGATGCAAGAGTAAGTGGTTGTGCAACATTGACTAGATCTGATCAGAAGATTTTTTTATACCACTTAAAGGTAATAAAATAGCTTTGGATCAATATATTTTATCTAATAAAGCATAAGATCAATTCCCATTACTTCCTTCAAAGTATCTATCAAGTTTTTGATGAGCTATGAATGATATATAGTATTTAAACACTAGAATTTAGAAACTTTTTGATTTCTATATTGTATAAGTTAGATCGGATTTAGAATTTTAGCTCATAAAATGGTAGTAAGTATGAAATAAAAACTTAGTTCAAAACCTTGTGCTTTTATAGATTTCATGTCAGTTGGTTTCCACTTAAATGTCATGCTAAGTTATCCCTTCTATATCAATTTAAATACTAGTGTGGTAGATATTATCTAATCTAGAAATAAAGGCAGTTAGTTATTAGCACATACATTAAGATACATTTTTATACTCTTTGTTATTTTTATTAGAGTACATACTTATGATGTTGTTATGCCACTAATTTGGTGAATATTAGATCAATCAAACTTAGGATTTGGCATTAACTACTTGGGATGATTGTTATAAGGATGAGATATTGGATGATGTGATTTGATCATACATTCCTAGACTTAATTGCTTTATTTCACTTTTGATAACATCAATAAATTTTGTTCCCAAAATCAGCTACACTCACTTTTGGAACAACCCCTATGAAACTTGTCTATTTCATGTTTTTCACTCTAAGTTCATCTTTCGAGGCAAGTTTTTCTTGATCTCATGTTTGGTCAACTGGCATCATTAAAAGTTCATGACATTCCCTTGTTACAATTTCCCAAAAAATGTGAAAATCATTATGATCTTGATGCGATCAAATGACAAATTTTCCCTCTTTTCAAGTTGGGTGTTTTCTTGAGTTTGCATGCAAGGGTGGCATTTTTTTTCTACCACTGCATCTGGTTTTAATTTTCTCGTGCAAAGGCGGTGATTTTCACCGCCCTTGCATCCTTCATGCAAGAGTGGTGAAAATTGCTGCCCTTGCATCTCTTTCAGTTTGTTCCATGCAAGAGTGGTAAAATTTTCCACCCTTGCATCCTTTTTTTAACCTTCGATGCAAGGGTTCCAATTTTTGCCACCCCTGCATAGTCTTAGTTTTGCATGCAACATTTATGGCCACACATACTGAGTGGTTGGGGCCAATTTTTGCCCCATTTAATCTCATTTCCTTCTCATTTTGATCCATTCCTCTTTACATCTCCTCTTCCCTGCATCTGGATGGTCAAGTGAGCAAGTGCAGTCGAGTTTTCTTTGAATTTAAGCATCATTTCATGATTTTATCAGGTAGGGTTTCAATTTTTTTTTTTCATTTTCCTTCTCTTTTTTGTAGTTGTTTTTCCTTCTTTCCTTTCTTTTATAGTTCTTCTAGTGTTTTCCTCTTCCCCTTCCTCCATTTTTCCCACCGAGGAGGCGATCTAAGCGGGGAACACCCTCTTCCTCTCCTCAAACCCATCGGCCATTCTTTTTTGTGTAATGATGGATAAAATCACTGCCCTTACACATTATGCATTCTTCCCATGTGATGGTGGTGATTTTTGACACTATTAATTCCTACCATTCTTCCCTATGTAAGGGTGGCAAAACTCACTACCCTCACACATTTTCCTCCCTTGTTATTTCATGCAAGGGCAGGGATTTTTTCTGCCCTTACATGAAAATACCAATTTGTGTAAAGGCAGTGAAATTCGCTGCCGATGCACAAACTCAAACTTCCCAACATGCATAGGTGGTGAATTTCACCGCCAATGCACATCTACCTGATGACCTTCCACATGCATAGGCAGAAAATTTCACTACCGATGCAAACCTATTATCCCTAACATGCACAGAGGGTGATTTTTTCCACTTATACACAAAGACCTTCAACATGCAAGGGCAGCAATTTTTACTGCCCCTGCATGCTCTCTCCAAAAAACCTAACTCTGAGAAAAAATTTATTTTTCTCATTTTTTTTCGAGCCCACTCCCCTTTCACTCCCTGACTTGCTCACACCTTATCCCTTTCAAGAGCATTTCCCTGGTCATAATCATCCAACATGAAATTTTCCCAGATTGACAATATTTCTCCTAATTACACGATTATGGTTCTTATCGTAGTTTCTCTTCAAGATCCTTCTTCATCAATCTAGTTTTGAAAAAGGCTCATCCAAATGATTGAGGTTTCTCCAAACAAGTAGAAGATGATGAAGTACCAGTATCAAGGTGTTTTTCCAATCACCTCAGTTACTTCTAATGTCAATGACATTAGGGATACAGAGATCAGGCATGTAGATATGGCCAAGTTCATAGAGAGAACCAAAGCAAATAATCCTAGCTCTAAAATGAAGAGGATAATTGAGAGAAATATTCATCTGGTCTCCTCTTTTCTTGTGGTAGCTCATCACATAGAGTTTATTCTCCAGTGCACCCAATTCTACAACAAAGATACTAGGGCTGTGGTAGATGCTTGTGGCAACATAGTAATTCAACTAGACCCTGAGTTCATCAATAAAGTGTTCATGTGCCCTCCTGATACTAAAGTGTTGAAGATTGACTTTGTTTAAGCACAAAAGGAATATGATAAAGATCCTGAGAAGGCAAAGAAGTTGATCAACAATATATATCTCAAAACTCCCAGAGCAAACTTATCCAGATGGCCACAAAACTTTCCAAAGAGTGATTTTATTGAAGAGGTTGACGACTTAATTACACTTCTCAGTAGAGTACAAGGTTTACCCTCTTCCTCTCAATTTCATGAATGGATGTATCCCTTCATCAAAATAATTTTCTAGGGCAAAAAATTCATCTTCTGGGGGGAAAAAATTAGCAATGCTCTGTATGAGCAATTGACAAAGGTGTCTACTACCTCAAAATTCTATATGACTTCATACCTAGTATATGTTGTAGCTTCAATGAGAACCTTTTAAGGCTTAACATCAAAGGGAGACAAGAAAATGACCCCAGTATATCAATATTACCCCCAATTGACATTTAAGGGTTTAATACATTATTTTAGGAGGGTAAATGGCACTTTATTCACGGTATTTTTATGTCTTTTTGACCCTCAATTAGAATAGAAAAGAGTGTTATATGAAGCTTGGACTGTTGTGAATGACTTCGGTTGTATGTTCTTACAATTCCCTTCTTTTTGATATCTATGGGTTGGCTTTTTCTAAGGTTATCCCTATATGCTCCCAAGATTTCCCTCAGATAAATTGATCTTGATGCAGCTGTGTAGGCAAATTATTGTCGTACACATTAAGTAGATAGAACTCAAGAAACCTAGTTTCAAGTTCCCAATTAAAATTGGCAGGTTCTCAGTATTGACTACTACAAAAGCTAGGGCAATGAAGATTGAAATGCAACTTGTGACCATGAAGCAGTTTAAAAGGATACCCAAGTTTGATTACAGAGGTGTGAAGTACATGATCAGGAGGAAGACCCAATTTCATGAACCTATGATTGAAGACATCTAGATTAATTTGAGGATAGCGGAAGATATCAAGAAGATGGACTATAGTAGACTATCTCTTGAATAAATAGAATATTTGGGGCTCACTGATATCCCTAAAAATATAGTAAATGATAGAGATCTAGTCAATAGTATATATCAATCTGAACAAGTCACCAATGCTCCTCTTCCCTCGATCCAATGGTCTCAGAAAGAGTTGACCTCTAGATTCAAACTAATATTGGCAAACACCAATGATTGGTTAGCAAATAAGGGAATCACCTTAAAAGAGTTCATCATGGGATCAGAGGCTAAATTTCAAGAAGAGACAAGGAGGAGAGCAAAAAATAGAACAAAGAATAAAAGTGATGTTCCTTATCCTTCTAAGCCCCATAAGCCTAGGATCATTTTTGTATCAAAGAAGTCAAAAGTTCTTGAGAAAGAGCTAGAGACAACAAATATGGAGGTTGAGAAGCAAAGCACTGAAGAACCGGTAGTAGGGTAGATGGAGATAGATGATAGGCCTACAGGTTAATAAAGAATAAAAACTCTATCTTCACAAGAGGGTGAGCATCCAGACGTAAGAATTTATTCTTCTCCAGCCCACTCCCCTGGTGCAACTCCTTCACCTATTTATCTAATCATTATTTTCTCTTCTAGAGCTACCTCTCCTTCTAAAATTATTTTTGGTAATCCTCAAGGCACTTCTAAAGATGTTCTTCATTCATCGGTATCCATCCCTGGTTTGTCATCTCCTTATTTTAACATCAAAGATAGTTTTACCTTCGACCATTCATCATCAAGTGTGGTTTTAACTGATACTATGCCCATTATGCCCATTGCTCCTACCAACAGTGTAGGTGCTACCCCAGTGACACCAACTATAGGGACTATTGCTAATGTAAGTGCTTTTGCTCTCCTACCTTGGTTATCAACTTTTACACCCAAGAGAAAAAAACAAGCTATCTCTCCATATGACTTTGACTTCGATATAATAGTGCCGATGAAATCTAAGACCCCCAAGAAGCCAAAGATCCTTTCAAAGATGATTGGAAATAAGGAGCACAAATTTTTGAAAATATCCAAACCCCCACAGGATGTGACTCTTGAAAATTTTGATATGAGCAGCTACTCTATCTCTTGGGTTGAGTTAGGGAAGATAACTCAAGAGGGTGCTAAGAGTGATTTGCAATTTGCAATGGATATTATGGTTCAAAAATTTGAAAGGGAAAGAGAAATGAAAGATCATTATAAAGAAATCGTGGAATAATTGACCACAGTGATAAGGGGATTCACTTTTGCTCTAGAAGCAGTATCTCTAGAGTCTTTCTCTATAGACAAGCCTATGATTCAGAAAGTAGAAAAGACTTATCTAAAGGGAAAGGTACTTGAAGACTACTTGGATAAGATGCATGCACAGGGGATTTTCTTGTTCACAGAGTTGTCTGAGAAGATGGGTAAAATGAGAAAAGTAAGAACAAAATTAGATGATCTTATCAATATCATTTCTCAGGATATTAAAAGCACAGATAAATATCTTAGCAGATGGATAGAAATAAAGGAGCTGAAAATATGTACCCTAGTATCAATCAACATCATTGCCAATAGACATTCTTATATTGAAACTAAAGAATCACTGATATATAAGATCTAGGTACTTAAGGAATTGATCAACGACCTCGAATCTTCTAAGGATGCTAGTGAATAGAGTGACATCAGTCTATTACACAAATTGGAGGAGTTTCCTTACAGACTTACCTCTTAAGACAACTAATTCATTTCAGTAGAGGAAATGATTCAGGAGTTTGAAGGTATGATTCAAAAGAAATTCAAGGATAAAGCATTCTCAATGGCTTCTATGGACAATATCTTAGATAATCAGTTAACTCTAGACAATTTGAGAACTAGGTTAACTAGTCACGCCAAATCAATCATAGTAGTGAGAGACGCCATAGTCAGAGCTAAGGTAGTCTTCAAAAATACTATTTCACTAGACAATATTAGGATTCAGGTGGCTATCGCTATGTACGATGCTCATCTAAAGAAGGCTAGTGACAAAAATTGAATTGTTATTCTATGCTTTCTTCTCTATTTTTCTCATGCACTTTTTAATTGACTTGGGACATTTTCACATGTACTTTTGTTATGTGTAGTTACATGTAAAAATCTAGAAAAGTCCTAAAGTCAACAGAGACTCATCTTTGACTAGGTTTTAATATTTAAGTCTTTTCTCAATTTTGAAGGCTTTTCCCTATATATATAGAGGGAGCCTCTTTTGTAATAATATATCTTTTGATAATTGAAATGCAAAAACTCTACCAAAATTGAGATGCTTCTTGATACTTTGATCTCAATTTGTAAATCATATTTTCTTGAATGAATGAGAAGCAGGTTACTTACAAACTTTGTGTTGGAATAATCGTTATTATGTTCTTTTTCCTAATAATCTCTCATCTGTTTGATTAAATAAGAAAAGTGTGTGTGTAACTTATCTGAAGATGTTCTGAAGTTAATTATGAAGACTTTGAGTTGCTATAATTACCTTTAGTTGATGTTTTTTATTTTTTAGCAAAAAGGATATTAGAAAGGCTTTAAACTACTTTTATCCTTAGTGATCTTATATTCTGTTGTAGTTTTAGGTGAAGACTTTGAACCACACTTCACTCTACTGATATGTCTATTTCAAATTAGTAAGGGGAGTAATGAAAGACTTTGTGCTTTCATGGGTTTCTCATTGATCTAGTTACTACCCAAGAAGATTTTTTTCTATTTACTGAACATCATTTCTGAAAGAAGAGAAATGCTTTCAGTCATCAACCAGGATTTATCTTTTGCTTCGTAAACATCATCTCTAAGAAAAGAGAGATAGATGGTGTAATCTCACCCTTGAGTCTATTTTCATTTCATATATATATATATATATATATATATATATATATATATATATATATATATATATATATATATATATATATATATATATATATATATATATATATATAAGTAGTTTATAGGGAACCTCCCCTTGATGAGAGGAGAGATTTATCTCACTATGATGTGGTAAATCCACATTTTTTGTTGTATAAATCTCCTTGTACTGTGGTTGATATACCTATTTTTCTGTCAGTTGCTTGATGATAAAATATTCACCCAATAGATTTTGGTGACTCCATTGGGGATGTTACGTGCAGTCTAAAGCCTCAAGCTTCAGATTGAAGTAGTTCCTATCCTTATCCATTTCCATTTTATATCTATTTCCATTATATATCCTTATCCATACTCTGACAGCTCCACACTCTGCTGGGGATTTGAACATGCACTTTGAAGCCTTAAGCTTCAACTTGAAGCATTTTCAATCCTTTTTCAATTTACACTCTGGCAGATCTATCATACACGCGAAGCCAAAGAGCTCAAGGTATTTTTGATCCTGTATTCGAGTTGGTGTGACAAAATAACTTTGAGATTTCTCCTCCACCATCTCGTCTTCAGCAAACTAGGAGTTTCCCTCCTACTAGCTTTAGATCTCCAATACCAAACGAAGCCTCTAGTCTTAGTACTAGTAGGGTTTTGTCTATACTGACCCCACCAAAAAATTTTATCCCTCCATTTAATTAAAATATCATCGTATTCCAAGGTCCTTAGGGTAACTATTTTGGTCCTCTCAATTTAGCCCCACCTTTACATGAATTACCTCGTAGTTCAAGAAAGAATTTTCTCAAATTCTATGGCGATGGGAAGGTTCATCCTGGTGAGCATATTGCTACCTTCTCCATATCATGTGGTGTAATAGGCATGGAATATGAAGATATAGCAGTGAGACTATTTGTAGAAACTCTGTAAGGCACTGTTGCCGATTGGTTTTACCACCTTCAAGCTCAAACTATAACTAACTGGAATATACTCAAGACTAAGTTTGAGGCTAGGTTCAAACCTACTGAAGATACACATGCCTTGTTATCTTAGCTTACGCAAATGAATAAGGAACCTCATGAGCCCATGTGAGACTTCATTGTTAAATTCAATAAGTTGAGGAACTGAATTCCTACGATCGCTCAGTCAATGCCAGAGAATCTCAAGTGCTTTTTTATCAACTCTCAACTTCTTGAAGTAAGTTTTCTATTGAGGTGGGCCAATCCTATGGATCTTTTTGTAGCCCAAAATTTAGCTACCGAGGTGGAGGATGATCTTATCCTAGCTAAGTAAGATCAGAAAAGATTCCAATAAAAATAAATTTTATTCATCTGTTGAAATTTCTTCCACGAGCACCACATATCTTATGGTGCAAAAGTTGATGAATGAACTACTAGCCTTGAAAATACAAATGGCCCAAGGTGTGTCTACTCCTTATCAAGATATGCCAAGGAGGATGTTTCCCAATCAGTCATATCAAGGCAATGCTACCAAAAATCAAGGATAACCAAATCGCTTACCTCCCCCACATGAGAAGCTTGCCATTGAAGCAACACCTGCTAAATCAGCAGTTGGTTACCTTGAAGTTGAACATGATTTTTCATTCCAACCTAAGTTAGACCAAGAAGATGATGCCAATATATTTGTGAAACAAGAAGAAGAATTAGCTGATGACTCCAATATTAGTTTCCTAGATTATTAGGATGAATCTAGAAGTAAGGGAGAAGTGTTTGATGGATCATACGCTATTTTTACCAGGTCCTAGAACTAGTCAGCTCAACAAGCTGATAAATAAAAAGTAGGAGAAGAACCTCAGCTAGTGGTTTTGATCACTAAATGAGGCACTTCACTGCCTTTCCAATCAAAGGACCTAGTGACTAATAAGAAAGTAAGTACTTCAAACCGTCTTGTACCTTCTACTTCTATCTCTTAGACCAGTGCCACACCCACTAAAGATTATGATGATGGGATCCCTCCCTCTGTCTCTAGCTCATTTCAATTATTTGATATAATTAAACATGCCAAAAAGACCAAGATTCAAATGACCAAGATTGAGTATTTGTGAGCCAATCCTGAACAGTTTGATAGGCTGACCGAATACGTAAAAATTAAAAATACCCCTATATGACAATATTTTCCAAAGGTGTCTCATGATTTCTCCAAGAATAAATCCACCCAAAATAATCTTGTCACTACTCCTCTTGTCACCCCTGAGAAAATAGAACCTTTCTATGTTTTCATGTTGATAAATGGTCATAAATTGAGTAATTGCATAATAGACTCTAGAGCTTTTGATAATGTTATGCTTTCCAAGGTATCAGATTCTCTTGGTATTACTTTGACTAAGACTTTCGAGAGATGTTTCTCTATGGAAAACAATAAAGTCCCACTCCTGGGCCAAATCAAAGATGCCTAATTTGCGTTTGCAGCTTTTCTAGAGAAGAGGATCAAAATGACGGTCTTAGTGGTTGATGTTCCAGCCTCTTATATCATTCTGCTCGGGTGCAATTTTTAGAAAGATGTAGGCAGATAATTGAATATGGACCTGTCTGAAGTAAGGATACTTGTTAAAGGTGTTATGAATAAATTACTTCCTGAGAAAGAGTAGAAATATATAGTCACCCAAACATCTGATCTCGAAGCCCAAATTTTATTTGAATCATCAAGAATGGGTAATTATTTCTTGACTACTAAATATGTTTTCATCCCATTAGATGAAAGGCCTTTTAGTAAAAATTTAGAAAATTTAGATGCAAAATCAGAAAAATTGTCAAAGCAAAGTTTAGACAACTAAGAATCTTCCCTAAATAACAAACAGAAGCTTTTGAAAGGATCAAATTTTGATAATGTTTGGATTTTAGAATTTTATGGCAGTTTCTCTTCTACCAATTTTGGAGCTAGAATTATTTTGATCTCCCCTCAAGGAGAAATTTTTCCTTATTCATATAAGCTACAATTCAATAACACCAATAACACTACTAAGTATGAGTCCTTGTTGCTTAGATTGAAAGTTTCTCATGCTAAAGGTATTAAGGTTCTTCACGCCCTTGGAGATGCTAAACTAGTAGTTTGTCAGGTAAGGAATCTATACCAAACAAAAAATGAAAGATTGTGACATTATCACAATCTTATATGGGATTGTATTGAAAGTTTTGATGCTTTCAATATTGCTACTATGCTGAGAGAATGCAATGATAGTGCAAATTCGTTAGCTATCTCTGCAACCCTCATGGTTCCCCATAAGGATTTTAAAGGTGACAAGTACACTATTGGGCTAGTCTTTTAACCAAGTGTACCTGATAATGCTAGTCATTGGCAGGTGTTTAACAATGACAATCAAATCATTGATTTTCTAGAAAAGATGGATAGCTTTGAAGATATTTATTTTGAAGGAAGTTAATCGCCACCACAAGAATCAGTTTTTGAAGTAAATTCCAAAATTGGTGAACAGTTCCTTCAACTCAAGGGAAATAAAATTCCAAAAGGTTTGTTTTCTCTCAAGAAATTATTTGATAAGCAAGACAGATATGTCAAGCAGCGATAAGTAGATTCAAGTTCCTCCAAAGAGTTTGATCAAATAAATTTGAGTACGAAAGAGAATCCCAAAATGGTCAACATTGGAAATTATTACACTTATGATGAAAAGCTCAAATTCATTATTCTTTTTCACCATTACATTGATGTTTTGGCATATTCTTACGATGATTTGAAATCTCTCAAACCTGAGGAGATTCGGCATGAAATTCCTCTTAAGGTTGGGTCATTGCCTTACAAGAAAAAACAAAAGCAATATAATCCCAAAATATTAGGTACTATTTTTTTTGAGATTTAGAAAATGTTGAATGTAAGAATTATTTTTTCAATCCATCATTCCACATGGATTGCTAACATAGTTCTGGTAAGAAAAAAGAATAGAAAAATTTGTATCTATGTCGATTTTAGAAACTTCAATCAATATTTTTTAAAAGATAACTATCCTCTGCCCATCATGGACCAAGTTTTGCAAATAATGACTGGTTCAGAAATAGTATCGATGTTAGATGGTTTTTTTGGGTACAATCAAATAGAAGTCAATGAAGCAGATCAACATAAGACTACTTTCACTACACCTTGGGGTACTTTTGCATATCGTAGAATGCCTTTTTGTTTGATCAACATTGGCGCTACATTATAAAGAGAAATGGATCTTGCTCTTAGAGATGAAATGGGAAAGTTTATTGTGGTATATCTAGATGACTTAACCATTTTCTCCAAACATCATCCTGATCATCTGCATCATCTAAAACAAGTGTTGGAACGCTGTCGGCAAAATGGTATTTCTCTTAATCCAAGAAGTTAATTTTTGGAGTTACAAAAGGTAAATTTATTGGTCACACTGTATCTAAAGAAGGTATAAAAATTGACTCAAAAAGAGTCAAATCTATCCAAAGTCTCACCCTTCCTTCTAGTAAGACTGCAGTTCATTCTTTCTTTGAAAAGGTGAATTTTTTACGAAGATTCATTCTGACATTTGCAGAGAAGACTCGCCATATTATGGACATGATGAAGGGCAAAGCCACTTTTTGATGGATTATAGAAGGTAAGTTAGCATCTGAAGACATCAAAAAAATGATTGCCCATGCACCAATTCTAGTTTGTCTAGATTACACCAAAGACTTCATAATATATAGCTATGCTTCTGAGCATACACTTTCAGCTATTTTAGTTCAGCAAAACAAAGAAGGTATGGAATCTCCCATATCATTTATGAGTTTTACTCTCAAAAATCATGAATTAAAATATTTAAATATGGAAAAACATGCTTATGATGTGGTTAAGGCGGTAAAGCATTTCAGATTTTATATCCTAAATTCACATACTGTGGTTTTGGTGCCTGACACAACGGTGAAGTCCATTCTAACTCAACAGGAGTTTGGTACTAAAAGGGGCAATTGGATTGCTAAGATTTAGGAGTTTTATCTTGATATCAAACCTACCAAGCATGTGTGGAGAAAGGGGCTCTGCCAGTTGATTACTGATAATATCCTCAAGAAATAAAAAATGAAGAAACAGAGGTCAAAGACATGCCTATAGTTCTCTTCGTCACTACTACTAATGAGTGGTATTTCAATATCACTTATTTTATTACTTATGGTGAGTGTTCCACTCATCTACCTACAAATAAAAAAGGAAAGTTAAGTTAAAGGCTACTAACTATGTCTTGTGGGATAATGTCTTATATAAGAGAAGCCTTGATGGGGTATTTCTTCGCTACGTCGATAAGGTGAAATAAGGTAAAATTTTGGATTCTTTCCATAATTTGGCTTGTGGAGGATACTTTTTGGCACCAGTGATAGCTGATAAGATTCTACGAGTGAGATACTATTGGCCTATGCTATTTCAATATGCTTACAAATGGGTGCATAGGTGTGAATTGTGTCAGTAGTTCATCAAGAAACCTAAATTAGCTGTGCTACCCCTCAAGCCAGTGGTAATCGAAGAACCTTTTCAATAATGGGGTATTGATTTCATTGGTGCAGTGAACCCATCCTCAAGTGCTGGACATGACTATGTTCTCACCGTGACTAACTATTTTACCAAATGGGTGGAAGCCATCCCAACCAAGCATGCTACTTTAGAAGTGGTATGTAATTTTCTTAAGGAAAATAGTATTTCCCAATTTGGGGTTCCAACTAAGATCATAACAAACAATGCAGCCTATTTCTCTTCCCATGAGATTACCCAGTTCTACTTTATTATGGAATTACCCTCTCCCACACTTCTAATTATTTTCCACAAGGAAATGGCTGAGTAGAATCAAGCAACAAGAATCTGGTTACTATTATTAGGAAATTGGTAGATGATAATCAGAGGAATAGGCATAAAGCATTGTTTGACCCTTTGTGGGTAGATAGGATTACACCTAAGAGGGAAATAGGCATGTCACCATTCCAACTTCTATATGGTTTGAATGTTGAGATACCAATCACCCTGGAACTACCAGCACTCAGGTTGGCAAAGGCAATCAAAGATTCAACCTTCAAAAATTCTATTGATAAAAGGATCATGTGCCTAATCGAATTAGATGAGCAATGAACCATGGTGGTGGATCGGATTACTGCACACCAAAATCAGGTGAGGAAACTCTTCGATAAGAGGGTAAGGATGTGTGATTTTTAGGTTGGAGATTAAGTATTGTTGTGGGACAAGAAGAGAGAACCAAAAGGAATGCACAACAAATTTGATTATTTGTGGAGAGGTCCATTTACCATTCATCAGGTCTGTGGTGAAAATAGATTCTTGCTGGAGTATCAAGATGGAGCACCATTCTCACTACCTCATAGTGGGCAACATCTGAAACACTTCAATCTTTGAAGTATTAAATGAGTTCACTTGTACATTTGTATAGTTTTTGTGTTTTTTCTTTTTTGGTTTTTCACATCTTTTCCTTTCTTGGCTTGACTCCATAACCCAATGGCTTAGATGAAGGCACTTAGAGACTGGTTTCTACTCCCATCAATCGGTTTGATCAATGGAAGTTTCCCAATAGGAGCCAGCTGTTGTTCCCAAAATTAGCTACTCTCATTATTGGAACAACCCCTACAAAACTTGTTTATTTCATGTTTTTCACTCTAAGTTCATATTTCGAGGCAAGTTTTTCTTGATCTCGTGTTTGGTCAACTGACATCATTAAAAGTTTATGGCATTCCCTTGTTATGGTTTCCCAAAAAATATGAAAAATGTTAGGATCTTGATGCGATCAGATGACAAATTTTCCCTCTTTTCAAGTTGGGTGTTTTCTTGAGTTTACATGCAAGGGCAGTAATTTTTGCCACCACTGCATGTGGTTTTAAGTTTCTCATGCAAAGGTGGTGATTTTTGCCACCCTTGCATCCTTCGTGTAGGAACAGCAAAAATCACCACCCTTGCATCTCTTCCAGTTCATTCCATGTAGGAGCGGAAAAATTTGCTGCCCTTGCATCCTTTTTTTAACCTCTGATGCAAAGGTAGAAATTTTTGCCACCCCTACATAGTCTCAATTTTTGCATGTAGCATTTATGGCCAAATGCATTGAATGGTTGGGGTCAATTTTTGCCCCATTTAATCTCATTTCCTCCTCATTTTGATCCATTCCTCTTTGCATCTCTTCCTCCCTACATCTTGATGGTCAAGTGAGCAAGTGCGATTGAGTTTTCCTTAGATTTGAGTGTCGTTTTATGATTTTATTAGGTAGGGTTTTGGTTTTTGTTTTATTTTTATTTTCTTTCTCTTTTTCGTAGTTGTTTTTCCTTCTTTCCTTTCTTTTCTAGTTCTTCTAGTGTTTTCCTCTTCCCCTTCCTCCATTTTTCCCACCAAGGAGGCGATCTAAGCAGGGAAAACCCTCTTCCTCTCCTCAAACCCATCAGCCATTCTTTTTTGTGTAATGGTGGTGAAAATTTCTGCCCTTACACATTATGCATTCTTCTCGTGTGATGATGGTTATTTTCACCACTATTACTTCCTATCATTATTTCTCATGTAAGGGCAGTGAAAATTGCCACCCTCACACATTTTCCTCCCTTGCTAGTTTGTGCAAGGGTGGCAATTTTTGCCACCCTTACACAAAAATACCAATTTGTGTAAAGGTGGTGAAATTCACCGTCGATGCACAAAATCAAACTTCCCAACATGCATAGGCAGAAAATTTCACCACTAATGCATATCTACCTGATGACCTTCCACATGCATAGGCAAAAAATTTTGTCACTGATGCAAACCTATTATACCTAATGTGGATAGGCAGTGATTTTTTCCGCCTATGCACAAAGACCTTCTTCAACATGCAAGAGCAGAAATTTTTCCACCCCTACATTCTTTCTCTCCAAAAAAACCTAACTCTAAGAAAAATTTCATTTTTCTCATTTTTTCTAAGCCCACTCCCCTTTCACTCCCTAGCCCTTTCAAGCACATTTCTCTAGTCATGATCATCCAACGTGCAATTTTCCTAGATTGCCAATATTTTCCCTAATTGTGTGATCATGGTTTTTATCATAGTTTCTCTTCAAGATCCTTCTTCATCAATCTACTTTTGACAAAGGCTCATCTCAATGACTGAGGTTTCTTTAAAGAATTCAAAGATGATGAAGTACCAATATCAAAGTGTTTTTACAATCACCTCGGTTACTTCTAATGTCGACAACATTAGGGATACAAAGATCGGGCACCTAGATATCATCAAGTTCATAGAGAGAACCAAAGCAAACAATTCTAGATCTGAAATGAAGAGGATAATTGAGATAAATATTCATCTGGTCTCCTCTTTTCCTATGGTATCTCAACACACAAAGTTCATTCTCCAGTACACCCAATTCTATAACAAAGATACCAGGGCTGTGGTAGATGCTAGTAGCAACATAGTAATTCGACTAGACCCTGAGTTCATCGATAAAGTGTTCATGTGCCCTCCTACTACTGAAGTGTTGAAGATTAACTTTGTTGAAGCACAAAAGGAATATGATAAAGATCCTGAGAAGGAAAAGAAGGTGATCAATAATAGATGGCTCAAAACTCCTAGAGTAAACTTGTCTAGATGGCCACAAAACTTTCTAAGGAGTGATTTTATTGAAGAGGTTGGTGACTTGATTACTCTTCTCAACAGAGTATGAGGTTTACCCTCTTCCTCTCAATTTCATGAATGGATGTATCCCTTCATCAAAATAATTATCTAGGGAAAACAAGTCATCTTTTGGGGGGAACAAATTAGCAATGCTCTACATGAGCAATTGACAAAGGTGTCTACTACCTCAAAATTCTACATGACTTCATACCTAGTATACGTTGCAGCTTCAATGAGAACCTTTTTAGGCTTAACATTAGAGGGAGATAGGAAAATGACCCCGGTATATCAATATTACCCTAGTTGACATTGAAGGGTTCAATCCATCATTTTAGGAGGGTAAATAACGCTTTATTTGCGGTATTTTTATGTCTTTTTGACCCTCAATTAGAACATAAAAGAGTGTCAGAGGAAGCTTGGACCGTTGTGAATGACTTTGGTTGTATGTTCTTATAGTTCCCTTTTTTTTCTATTTGTTCATTGGCTTTTTCCAAGCTTATTCCTATATGCTCAGAAGATTTCCCTCAGATAAATTGGTCCTGATGAAGCTATGTAGGCAAATTATTGTCATACACAATAAGCAAATAGAACTCAAGAAACTTAGTTTTAGGTTCCCAATTGAAATTGGCAAGTTCTCCGTATTGACCAATATAAAATCTAGGGCAATGGAGACCAAACTACAACTTGTGACCATGAAGTAGTTCAAAAGGAGACCCAAGTTTGATTACAAAGGTGTGAAGGACATGATCAAGAGGAAGACCCAGTTCCATGAACCTATGATCGAAGACATCTAAATCAATTTGAGGACAGCAAAAGATATCAAGAAGATGGACTATAGTAGACTATCTCTTGAATAAATAGAATATCTGGGGCTCATTGATATCCCTAAAAATCTAGTAGATGATGAAGATCTAGTCAATAGTAGATATCAAGCTGAACAAGTCGCCAATGCTTCTCTTCCCCCAATCCAATGGTCTCATAAAGATTTGACCTCCTTAAGGATGAGATTCAAACCAACATTGGCAAACACCAATGATTGGTTAGCAAATAAGGGAATCACCTTAAAAGAGTTCATCATGGGATCAGAGGTTGAATTTCAAGAAGAGATAAGGAGGAGAGTGGAAAATAGAATGAAGAATAAAAGTGATGTTCCTTCTCCTTCTAGGCCCCATAAGCCCAGGATCATTTTTGTATAAAAGAAGTCAAAAGTTCTTAAGAAATATCCAAAGACAACAGATATGGAGGTTGAGAAGCAAAGCACTGAAGAACTGGTAGCAAGGTAGATGAAAATATATGATAGGCCTATAGGTCAATAGGGAACATAAACTCTATCTCTGTAAGAAGGTGCATAGATAGATGAAAGAATTTCTTGTTCTCCACCCCACTCACCTAGTGTAACTCCTTTGCCTATTTCTCTAATCAGTATTCCCTCTTCTAGAACCACCTCTCCTTCTAAAATTATTTTTGGTGATCCTCAAGGCACTTTTGGAGATGTTCTTCATTCATTAAGATCCATCCCCAATTTGTCATCTCCTTCTTTTAACATTGAAGATAGTTCTACCTTCAACCATTCATCAGCAGGTGTGGTTTTAACTAATACTATGCCTACTATTCCCATTGTTCCAGCTAGTAGTGTAGGTGTTACCCCAGTGACACCAACTACAGGGACTATTGCTAATGTAAGTGTTTCTACTCTCCCACCTTGGCTGTCAACTTTTACACCTAAGAGAAAAAACAAGCCATATCTCCAGATGACTTTGACTTTGATAAAATAGTGTCAGTGAAAGCTAAGACCCCCAAGAAGCCAAAGATCCTTTCAAAGATGATTGGAGTAAGGGGCACAAATTTTTAGAAATAGCCAAACCCCATAGGATGTGACTCTTGAAAATTTTGATATGATTGGAGATAACTCATGAGGGAGTTAAGAGTGATTTGCAATCCACGATGGATATTATAGTTTAGAAATTTTATAGGGAAAGAGATGAAAAGATCATTATAAAGCAATGGTGGAACAATTGACTGCAGTGATAAGGATATTCACTTTTGCTCCAGAAGTCGTAACTCCAGAGGCTTTCTCTATGGATGATCTTGTGATTCAAAAAGCAAAAAAGACTTATCTAAAGGGAAAGGTACTTGAAGAATACTTGGATAAGATGCATGCACAGGGGATTTCCTTGTTCACAGAGTTGTCTGAGAAAATAGGTAAAATGAGGAAAGTGAGAATAGAATTAGATGATCTTATCAATATCATTTCTCAGGATATTGAAATCACAGATAAATATCTTAGCAAATGGACAAAAATGAAGGAGCTAAAAATACGTACCCTAGTATCAATCAGCATCATTGTTGATAGATATTCTTATATTAAAACTAAAGAATCACTGATATATAGGATTTGGGTACTTAAGGAATCGATCAACGACCTTGAATCTTCCAAGGATGCCAGTGAACAGAGTGACATCAGTCTGTTGCAAAAATTGGAGGAGTTGCCTTGCAGAATTACCTCTCAAGACAACCAATTCATTTTAGTAGAGGAAATTATTCAGGAGTTTTAAGGTATGATATGAAAGGAATTCAAGGAGAAAGCATTCTCAATGGCTTCTATGGACAATATCTTAAATAATCAGCTAACTCTGAACAATCTGAGAACTAGGTTAACTATTCATGCCAAGTCAATCATAGTAGTGAGAGACGCCACATTTAGAGCTAAGGTAGTCTTCAAAAATACTATTGCACCAGACAGTATCAGGAGTTAGGTAGCTATCGCTATGTACGATGTTCATCTAAAGAAGGCTAGCAACAAAAATTGAACTATTATTCTATGCTTTCTTCTCCATTTTTCTCATGCACTTTTTAATTGACTTGGGACATTTTCACATGTACTTTTGTTATGTGTAATTACATGTAAAATTTTGGAAAAGTCCCAAAGTCAACGGAGACTCATCTTTGACTATGTTTTAATAGTTAAGTCTTTTCTCAATTTTGAAGGCTTTTCCCTATATATATAGAGGGAGCCTCTTTTGTAATAATCTATATTTTGATAATTGAGATGCAAAAACTCTGCCAAAATTGAGATGCTTCTTGAGACTTTGATCTCAGTTTGTAAATCATATTTTCTTGAATGAATGAGAAGCAGGTTACTTTCAGACTTTGTGTTGGAATAATTTGTGTTACTTAGGTGATCATTCTTATGTTAATTTTCCTAATAATCTCTCATTTGTTTGATTAAATAAGTAAAGTGTGTGTGGAAATTATCTAAAGATATTTTGAAGTTAATTATGAAGTCTTTGAGCTGCTATAATTACCTTTAGTTCATGTTTTCCATGTTTTAGTGGAAAGGATATTAGAAAGGCTTTGAACTGCTTTTATCATTTGTGATCTTATATTCTATTGTAGTTTTAGGTGAAGACTTTGATCCACACTTCACTCTACTGATACATATGTTTCAAATCAGTAAGGGGAGCATTAAATACTTTGTGCTTTCGTGGGTTTCTCGTAGATCTAGTTACTACCTGAGAATATTTTCTGCTATTTAATGAACATCATTTCTGAAAGAAGAGAAATGATTTCAGTCATCAACCAGGATTTATATTTTGCTTTGTAAACATCATCTCTAAAAAAAAAAGAGATAGATGGTGTAATCTTACCCTTGAGTCTATTTTCATTTCATATATATATATATATATATATATATATATATATATATATATATATATATATATATATATATATAAGTAGTTTATAGGGAACCTCCCCTTGATGAGAGGAGAGATTTATCTCACTATGATGTGGTAAACCCACAATTTTTGCCATATAAATCTCTTTGTACTATGGTTGATATACCCATTTTTCCATCAGTTTCTTTACGACAAAATATTCACCCAAAAAATAATAACACACCTAAATTATTCTATGCATGGATACCGTACACTATACTTATTATCATGGTTCCAAAATTTGGTGAAGAGATCATCTAACCTAAAAACATATAAAAACATATAAAAATGGGAAATCCTAATATACTTAGTGCTACTTAACACCCATTCATCTGGTAGAAAGAGATAAATTAAGATTGTTGGTAGTATGTCTTAAGCCTACAACATTTTACCCACCCTAGCAAAATAGTTCCCTAAAAATCTCTCAAAATAATGGTTCCTTGCTATGATATTTCATATATAATGAAATTCCCTTTCCACCTACTCTATAATTTACCCATAAATGATATAAATCAACTATCATATAAAAAAATTACTTGATCCTTATGGAATTAATTATGTCATAGGTTCAGGTTGTTTCATGTTTTTTGACTTCATTTATGAACTTCTAGCATCCAAGATGCTCTACATCGATACTCATCCATTTGATTTAATTTGAGAAGCCTATTTATGAGAGACTCACAATCTCCTAGTCTTATAACCATTGAAATGCATGGACTTGGTACCAAGTATTCCATAGGCATTACTGTTTCAAGCTCATAGACTAACTAAAATGGAGTAAAACCTATAGCCCTCTTATAGTGCATTTGATAGGCCCAAAGAATTATAGGAATGTAATCTTCCCAATCATCCCTTTAAACATCACAAATCTTCATCAACATATTTCCCAACACTTTATTATAGTCCTCATTTTTTTTATTAGCTTGAGGATGGTATGTAGTACTTTTATGATGGGAAATAATGAATTCTTTAGTAAGAGATTTGATAGTATTATTCAATAAGTATGTCCCTCAATCACTGATGATCTTGATGAGGCATCTAAACTATGTAATAATATTCTCATAAAGTAACTTTGTTGCATCATTCACCCCATAGTTGGGTGTCACAATAGCTTCAACCCATTTGGTAAAGTAATTTATCATAGTGATAATATACCGAACTTTGTTGCATTTACTTACGGGATTGATAGGTCCTAAAAAATTGATGCCCCACTATTCAAAACATTATTTAGATAACAAAGGATACAATGTAATATCATCCTTCTAGTGTGGCTTAGCCATTCATTGACATACATCACAATGTTGTACTACTCTATGTGCATCCTAAAAAAGGTTTGACCACCATAATCCAATCTGTAATAGTTTATATGTAGTAATTTTTTTGACAAAATGACCCCCTACTATTCCTTGGTGTGATTCCTATAAGAGTTGCAAGCATTTATGTTCTATAACTACCCTATGCAGTACGTCATCCTTCCCCAAATGATACAAGATCCCATTTATAATAATATATGGCAAGGCTCTGGAGACAAATTACTTTTTGTCTCTTTCTTGGTAGTGCACATGGGAATACCCATTATTCTAGGAAATTAGAAATAGCTTTAAAATTATCATGTATCATAGAAACTCAAAATATATGGGCATCAAGAGAATATTATTGTAATTCTTCTAGTTCTTCCCCATTCATGATGTGATTGAGATTATGTGGCCCAACATTTTCTCTGCCTAGCTTGACCTTGATGTGAAATTGAAATTCTTGAAAGAGAATCAGCCATATTGAAATTTATCCTCCAAAATATAGGCTTATTGACTAGGTAGCACAGATACTGATGATATGTGAAAACTTTAAATGGTTTCACAAGAAGATAATGTCTAATATTCTCTAGTGTGAACACTATAGATAGTGTTTTCCTTTAAGTTATTATGTAATTTTTTTCTACATTAGATAATTTTTTACTTGAAAAATCTATGGGGTGGTCCAGTCCACCATCTCCTAGCTACATAAGCTCAACATTGACTATGATACCATAAGCATCAATGTGCACATGAAAGGGCTTACTCCATTTTGGAAAGATGAGAATAGCCATAGTAACCAATATTTGATTCAATTCTATGAAATCTGTTTGACACATGAAAGTCCAAATAAACTTCATACCTTTATGTAGTAAATACTCCAATGGGGATGAAATGGTTGCATATGCCTTGATAAAATTTTGATAATAACCTATGTGTCTAAAAAAGGATCGCACTTATATGGAGCTAAATGGTGTGGGCATACTAAGAATGACTATAATTTTTGTTTGGTCAACCAAAATCCATTCACTACACACCACATGACCTAGAAGGACACTGAAAGGTGTAAAAAATAAGACTTTTCTAAATTTAGGGCAATGCACAGATCTGAATGGCATTCTAGCATGAGGCATAGCTTGGATAGGTACTCAAAAAAAGTGAAGACTGCTCAATCATCTAGATATACTTCAAATAAGTCATCAATGAAATCCTTAAATTTAATCACCACTGCTCTAGAAAAAATTGTAGGTGCGTTATTGAGACAAAAAGGCATTACCTTGCATGCAAAGGATCCCCATTCCATGACAAAAGCTGTTTTATCTCTATCTTCTATGATGGGTATTTGATGATACCCATTAAACCCATATATGAAGAAGTAAACTTTATGATCAGTGATAGATTCCAAAGCTCCATCTATAAAGGGAATTGAAAAAGGATCAATCACACATGCATCATTAAAAATTCAATAGTCACCACATACTCTAATCTCCCCTATTTTCTTAGGCTAGACTACTATGGAACTAATCCAAGCTACCTTTTCTACAAGATAGATTATACCTACTTCCTACATTGTGTCTAGTTTAGCCTTCACTTTCAAATTCATGTATGGATTCAATTTGTATGGCCTTTTCTTGATGGGTCATGTGCACTCTTTGAGTTCAATTTATATTTCACCTAGGGAAGGATCTACTCCTCTGACTTCTAAAACTTTTGTAGGAAACACAACATGATATCTCATAAGAGTTGCATAGCTTTTGAAACTTTGGATTCAGTCCAATAGTCACTTATATGTGCCAATTTAGGAATCTCCTCATTCCTAATGTTTTCTACAAGCTTTTTAATAGGTTTTTGATAAATATTGTGCTTTTCCTTAGTAGTATTTTCTTGTAGCATTATTTTCCCTTCCTACTCTATAATTTGTATGTTGCATAGCTTTTCTTCTTTAGTGGGTCTTGTGGTTGGTTCCTTTAATAGTTTTACTAGTCATCCAGGTTCAAACAAAGAAGTCAAATTGTTATCACCATCAGTATCTAAATCTTTAGTTTTCTCCTCTTCATCATATATTTAGTGGCAAGGCTATAGAAGAGATTATTATTCCATTTTAGTAGCTTTATATCTTCGTAGTGTTATATTTAGATCATAAGATACATTTTTCTACACAGTAAACTTTGTCATGGTGCTTAAATCCTTTGTGAACCCATGGCATAGGAAGTGTTTGATTTTGAGTAGTGCATTATGAATGATAATATTCTTATATTCAAACACAAAAGTCTAGATGAAGTCACTCTATACTTATGTCCATTGCTTTATCTCCCTCCTACGTTCTTGATGCATATACAAAAATGGTGGTAAAAGGGTAAGTGTGTTATGAAATATATGAACCTAGTACTTGGATTCCACTTGTTCTTCAATCCAAACCACAACACATTTGTGGATATGGATTTTAAGGCATTCACCTTCCTAAAAGTAATACCAATTACTTTTGATTACCTATGGTAGTTAAAATATATTAATCATAATTTTTCACACACCATACCAATCAAGTTAATCATTTCAATCAATTTTCCACCATATCTCTATAGCTCCCTTCAAAGCATAATTCAAGGCACTAAACTCTTGACTGATCATAGGCACATGAACTTATAGGCATAGAATTAACTGATTGATATTCTCAATTGCATAGTATGAAAGAAGGTGTCTTTTTGTGGCAAAGACCATTCTCATAAGTTGGACTTAATGATCACCATGATCCTAGTTAAGTAGATGCATATCTGATTCTCCACTTATAGATGAAGTTGTTTCCCAAGGCAAGGTGCCTTCTCTGGTCGACTCTATATAATCCTACATATGATCATCTTCTTGATAGATAAAATAGATTTTTGTGTGAGTAGGTGATTTAGCAGACATGGATGCACAATATTATTTAACAATTTGAGGTGTCAATGGTTGAGTAATTATTGGTTTAGGATTCTATTATTTAGATGTCTTCATCTGTTAAGTGATTAAAGACTACACCTAAGGTTTATTATTCCCATACAAGAAATTACACTCAGTTTCACATAGAGATTTTGGGTTTTCCTAAGAGTTTACCTTCATTCAGTTGGTTTATTATGTGATATAAGTAGACTCTTGTTAAAATAGAATGTTATAGGGTTTGTGCACCTTATGTAAAGGAATGATACACTCTTATCTCCCTAAGGCACCTCTAACTAATTTTTCATAGTATTTATAGTCATCTAGCCATCATATGCCCATTTCTTGATAATCAGTGTAGGATAATGAGTTGTTATTATCTTCATATCGATGACTTCAAAGTCACCTCATAGGCTTAGTTCTATGACTTTGATCTCAATGTCTTCTAATCAGCCAATGGGTTCAATGCTTTCATAGTCTACTAAACTCATAGTCACTGGGTTATAACTAAGAATTGGCCATCCACTCACTACCCATGTAGACTTGGGTATCAGTTAACCATGCTGCCAAAATCAAAGACATCATTTAGAATTTCATATCCTATAATTTTAATGTTGATTCATGCATCTAAATCTCATGGCTTATTTATTTTTACATACCAAATAGGTTTTTATATATTCTATTACCCTTGATACACACACTCCAATAAATTATGTAGTAAATTTGTAATGTTCTAAGAAATGTCTTCATTGTGTAGTGTACTTAGTAGCTTTAGTAAATCTGTCAGTGTAGTAACAACTTAATCCTAGCACATAATGTACATAATCTGACCATACATTTAGGCATCTAATACTACAATATCTCCTTTAGTATCAATTTGGTGTTGAATATTCTTCAAAATCTACATATCTTCATACTTTATCCCCTTTTCTATAGTTGGTTTTGGGTATTTATTTTGTTTTGATTTCTAGATTTCCTAGTCTTGAGGCATTTTGAGAGGAGGCAATCATTACTCTACATGTTATTTTCTTATAATGGATATTAGAAATTCATCCTCCTTAGGTTGCGAATTCACCATGTTAACATTCTTGATATCCTTTCTTTTCTTTTCTTTACTTTTCCAATATAAGATAGTCTTTTATCTCAAGTTGCTCATATACTTTGTAATATGCGTAGTAAGATTGTCTTTGGGGATTCAAAGGGCAATTTCATTCCACATAGTTATACTCTCCACATAATTAATATTTCAAATGAGGGAATTGATAATTATTTCCTCTACCACCTTGATAACCTCCTATACATCCACCCCTAGATACTCCTCTATTTGATTGATAACTTCCTTTGTAGCCTCCTTATTGTTGCATTATACTCCAGTGTGGTGCTTCCAGGTATTATCTCCAGTCCCAAATTATTGTTGCACAACTTATGGAGTCCAACTAATTTGTTGTTGATATATCATTTTCAAATTCCAAGGTTTTTAGTACTGATATTATGGTGATGATGGTATCCAACTTGGTGAAGGAGGGGTCCATTTGGATAGACCTCAAGGCTAGTACTAAGGTGAATTAGGAATCCATTGTAGACCTACTTGGTTTACATAACCCTTATCGACCTCTAATCTTAGAATCATCTACTTTTCTAAGAAAACTTGTTACATAGTAACAATGAATACATTCATTATAATATCTTATTTAAGCTCCTACAAATCCCTACAATTCTTTTCATCATGATTGTATCATCTTAAAAAATTGCAATACAAACTCTATGGGATTTTTATATACTATTTTAGGAGATGGCACTACTTTTTTCATGCCCTATTTCTCTACAAAATTTCATAGAACTTTGTCTTGATCTTAGGACAATCGCTCTTATGATGTCCTTCTTTCCCACACTCCATGTACCATAGACTTAGCTTAGGCTTATCTACATCATGATATTGTTCCATCCTATTCACAAAATATTTCAATGTATTTTCAATCTTAAAACTTATTATGGGAGCTTCCCATAATCTTGAATTTGCTCCACCCAGAGTGAAACAACTCGAGCATCTACCTTAGTGGCATATTGAGTCTGTGTTATAGAAAACCTAAACCTAAAATGTAGTCCTTCGACAAACCATGTAGATTTATCTTTATATTCTAAGGTAAACTCAACCTTATTCATAACATCTAAGAACCTAAAATCATAATCATATATTGATTCTCCTAACTTCTGCCTAATCTCCTTTAGGTCTTGAATAATCTAACTTATACATTTATTTATTTTAAATTCTATGATAAGCCATTCCTTAACTTGTTATAGATTTTCCCAAGTGATATCTCTATAGTATATAAACTTAAGGGCTTTTCCATTTAGTGCCTTGATTAATTTTCACTTCATAATAGCCTCATCAGTAATACCCTTAGCTTTCCATATCATCTCACATGTTAGTAAGTACTACTCAAGGTTTACAGACCCATCATATGTCACCAAGTTTATAAATGTTTCTAAGGAAACCATATTATAAATTGGTGTCAAGGGGATCTATTACATAGTTTTTATAGTAGGAGGCTACATTATGTGGAATCTTGCCTACGCACTAAGAAGATTTTCCTATGCACTTAGAGAGTTTGTCTATGCACTCTATTTTTTTTTCTTGCTTTTCTTTGCTTGGTTTCAATAAAACCTATAACCTTCAAAGCCTTATGAATTTATTCTATTTCAATTTTAGTACCCCATCAATGCACTTATTCTAAAAACAAACCTTCCCAACTACTCTCTTCCTATCTTTCTAGTTGAAAACTTTTACTAGAATATAACAAATTAGGCTACAAGGATTGTACACTTTTAGTGAATTATTATTTCCTATGACTTCTTCTCTTTCTATGTTTGAACCTATTATTACTCTATTACTTTGTCCTACTCATTTTCTTAATACTTCATGTCTTTCTTTTGGTAATGCATGTTCTTGTAGTTGCACACTACATCTATCATCTAACTAATCTACCTCTACATTATTCTCAGCTTCATCTTCTAACATTTTAGGTTTAGGTTTTCTATAACACAGACTCAATATTCTTCATTTTTCATCTATTTCTTCTTGTTCATCACTTCTTCCTACTCATTCTTCAACTATTTTATTGTTATCATTAACTCTACTCACATCTACCTGGGTATTTTTATATTCACAATATTTAATCTATTGTCATATCTCATGTTCTATATCTAGACTCTTATTTTGACTCTTTTTCCCTCGTGTATCTATTATGGATTTAGGTCCAAATCTTATCTTCTCATCTAGTCATCATTCACTATCATATTACACACACACCCATACACCCAAAGTGACTAATCCATATTGGTATTAGTCATCACCATGACCTTATCCATAACTAAAATCTTCATTACGATAGGTATTCATTGTAAAAAAATACCTTAAACTCCTCTGACAAACAAGTCCTTCATAGATTTGAAAGCTATGTATCCTCACACTGCAAACTTAGTTATATATATGTCTACTATAGTAATAACCTAATGATATATTTATCTTGTCCAATCATTTTTTAATCTCTAGAACCGATCTATCTTTTCTTCGATCAAGTTTATATTTTATTCCATCCTTGGTTTAAATCAATAATATTCTAATCATTCTAACCAATTAGCTAGTAATTTAAGCAACTCACACTAGAAGATTTTGTAAATTTCTCCATAAATATTATTTCAAATGATCTCTTGAATTGTAAAACCATTCCATTTTTTATTATTCTTCTATGAAATTACATATCCTTTGGTCTAACCATATCTCAATATCTCTCTATCCTGGTAACCATCTTAGCATAATTTCCTCCAAAAAGAGGTTTCATGCTCACTGCACCATTATTATCAGAGGTTCTTAAATCATCAAAACATGTTAAATATGAGGATATCTATGAGATACTTCATGTACGTAGAATATTTTATCATTAAATATAGGAAATTTGATAAATATATATATATATATATAAGATGCATTAATTATTTTGTGTTATCGAGTGAAATAAGAATAACCAATGTTGTATAAACAAAAATAATGCATTTAGAATAATTCAGATAGAAAGTAACCAAGGTATTACACATGATCACACACATAATTAACATAAAAATAAATCATACAGGTAACCATAACCAGATAATCTCTATTGATCTCTTCTAAAAGTGGAACCCCCTTCTTCCTATAGACAAAAGTATATATAGACATTTCCAATCTATGATTATTCATCTTCTCATACTTGGCACTAAAATCAGAGCCTCTTAATATCTAGCTTATTAAAACTCATAAAAATAAGACAAAATAGGCTATACAACAACAAAATGAGTGCATAATACATGAATATCAAACAAATATCCTATGCAGCTTAACAATCCATGTTCTTCTACTAATAATATACTTTTACTTCATGAACTTATCAACTTGGAGACCCATGACTGGGATTTAAAATTCCTTATTTATTATTTCCCTTTTCCATAGACCCTTTTGACCTTCCAACATAAGGGTATCTTTCTCATTAAGACTATACAAATATGTGGGTGTGTTTTGGCTTGATGATTATTAGGGCTAAAGAATGAGTTCAATGACATAATTTCTCTCCACTATGACCTATATACATATTAAAATTAGTTATTCATAATATCCACACTCATTCAACCCTTTGAACATCATTTCAAGCAATGAGTTATTGCATTTTATGCCAAAAGGAAACCTACAGGTTTGCAGACTTATAGGTCTACTTTTTGGTCATTTTATTCCTCATGATGCAAACATGATCTTATGGATCTTGAGGTTATTTATCCATTCCTCTTTACCTCTCTCATTATTTCAATACTCTCATATAACCCTAACAATGTATAACAATACTTATTTAACTATGTTTTATATAGGCAGATCCATGACATACTCCAAAACAAAGATCATGCATGTTGCTTAAAGAAAGTATGTTGGAGTT